>JAFMSR010001836.1:0-24999 GCA_022818135.1 Saxidomus purpurata | reverse complement strand
AATAGCTCCTGGGCCAGGAAGATTTGTTACACAGATCTTGTCTTCAGAAGTGATTGACTTACTATCCCGAAATTAACTATAAATATTAGTTCTGCACTTTAAGATTGATTGAATACCTGTTTAGAAGTTGGGGTTATTTCGCTTGGCTGTGAAAATGGGTATGAAAGGGCAGGAAGTATTTGTCACATGTATATGTTGTAGAGTTGTGAAATCTTGTGGGTTTAGTGATTTTAGGCAGCTGGAATGTGTTTGTACATGTACATAAACTTACTAATCTTGACTTGCATGTTAAGAGTACCCATGAATCATTGCATTGTTTAGGTGTGATGGGGTAGTACCAATTTGGCCCAAAATCATCCTAAAAATGTCCTTGCATTACATAACACTGTCTTATAGAGCTGAATTTCCTAGTCTAGGTGAACTATGAAATTTAATTTAAGGGGTGTATACTTTGATAAGTTAAATGCAGGTAAAAGATTTTAGAGTATAGATTAAATGTAAAAAAGGATTACTTTTGAACTGATAAACACATTACTGGGGTAGCAGGTTTAACATGTGCTCCATAAATATTATGTTGTATAGGGCATTTTGACTGCCTAAAAGATATTGTTAAAACTTTTTCTTAAAGTTTTGAATTGTTGAATATGTTTTCAGGGTGATTTTGCATTGTTGGATAGGTTATGTTAAATGCCACATATATAGAGCCAATGTAAATTATTCAAGGTAAGAAGTGGTATAGATATTCCTGTTAGAAATGCATTTCTATACATGTACATGTAGCTGTATTCATTAAATATCTAGGCAACTAATAATCTTAAAAACACAATAACTTCTTTTCTATTTATTCTTTTGACTTAGAATTCTTCTTTACAAAATCTATGTAAAATCTGAATTACGAGACTGCTATTTCAAACTCTCAAGTATTCTTTTATATTATAGTTTAATTGATAGTTTCGTGGATTTTAAAATGATGTGTCCAGTATGTCTGCTGTAATGACAAGGTCAGATCAGAGCTAAAGGTCAAAATTAGACATTTTTTTTTTGCTTGTAACATTGTTAAACCTGCATAACTTTTCTTTAAATACTAGTAATTACGCTGGCGACTTGTTGGCTTGGTCTACTGACCCATAACTTCTTGCATTTTTATACACATTGCATTTTGTTTGATATTAACTAGTCAAATGTAAATAAACTCCTGAATGTCCTGCTGTGTGTCAGATGTTTTAATGGAGATCCTGATTTTCCCTCTGACTTGAGCATGATTTGATAAAGGTGTAAATGCTTGGTAACATTGTTCAGTAAAGAAGTGTTGTTACAGGTAAAATGTGTAAGTTCACATTTGAAAGTGTACACAAGTAACATCATGTATGTGCATCATTTAAGTGTTTTAAATATTTATTGCACATAATTATGTAATGAATCTCGTGAAATAAATTTGAATAAATACAATTAATGTTCTATTTGTTTGTCCATTGAGAAATTGTTTCTCGAATGTTAATTTGTATTTTCCCCTATTTGTACATTTAGAAGACTTTGTTTGTTTGGTTGTATATTGCGGATGTTAATTACAGCAGTGCATTCTGGAGCACCAGAGCTTCTGCTTTAGTGACGCATAAAAGTACAGATAAAACTGATTGAAAGGTCAACTAATTTAAAATCCTTTCGCGACTCTGCATTTAGCCCAAAAAGATATCTGTGCAACATTTCAGATTTTTTAAAGACCCAAGTCCGTTTAGAATGATGTTTAAAATTGGAGGTTCCAATCTGACGAAATTTCATCTTCAATCAAATACTGTATGCAAAGTTTGTAAAGTAGTCTGGTTGCCAAACCACTCCGGAGTTATGTCCTATATTTAATCTTGCCAAGTTGCACAAATTAGTACAACCGGCTCTTTATTGTCGCTACTTTCTTCAACTTGTGACAACAAAACTGGTCACACTCTTATGGGTATACTATCTGGGGCGAATTCGCAACTAGCTCGACCTCTAATTACCAAATTAGTAATTTCTATTATCTGTCTGGGAAAGCCTTATCAAATTCTCAAAAAAGCATTGTGAAAACGTTTAGTATAAGCATCATTCCTCAGCCAACTGATTGATCAGTATCAACACTTTGCAATTTTGACAAATTAGCACTACTTCTACTTCACTTTTTATCAAATCTCCATTCTGCCTAGAGCATATATTGATTGGTGAACATCCACATTACCCCAGTTGTGGATTTGCAGTCTTGATATCAAAAGTTGACCAAGCACTACATGAAATCACATAGCTGACTAAGCGTTCTAACGGTTTACGGGGATCTGTGTCTACGGACACTGTTAATACTTTCCTGTGTTTTAATAATAGTGCGGAGGGTTAAAAGGCGCTGACTTCTAATCAATAATTCTCTCAATGATCGAGGTCATTGATTCCAGCCCCGATATAGACCGGATTATTTTGTTTGTGAAATTATTTTTACGGGAGATGACAGTTCAGCGCTTGTCCTTCGCAGGAAGGATGG
The DNA here is from genome assembly GCA_022818135.1 of Saxidomus purpurata. NCBI lineage: Eukaryota > Metazoa > Mollusca > Bivalvia > Venerida > Veneridae > Saxidomus > Saxidomus purpurata. Next base: position 22,496 of record JAFMSR010001836.1, on the reverse strand, counting down.
TTGGGTTAACTTCTAGAAATTCTGTTGGAATGGGCGTTAAGCCCGAAGATGTTCTGCTGCCCTTTTAGAAGTATGGGACTATTTCTAGTCATGGGTATTTAAGCCCGTTATCATCGGATGGGACGGCTACTGTATCATCTTACAACTCCAACCCATTGCCAGTGTTTTAAAGTTTTGAAGGAACAAACAATACAATCATGTTTTAGCATTTTATTTAGCGATTGCATGTCAGGAAATTATTTTGAAGTCCGAATCAGCTTTCTGTTTATTGTTTCTCATTTTACATGTACATAGGCTTGATATGAATGAAAGACTGTGTATTATACTAAGAAAACTGACTGTACATGATTAACAGGGTAAGTTATTTTTGCTGAGAAAATACTAAAAGTGCAACTGACGAGCCAGTGATGCTGTATACGATCATATTCTTTTATACAAGTGAATAAAGCGCAGCAAGGCGTCATTGATTTTAACCCTTTCTAAAATGAAATTGTCCGTCTTAAATTTTGAGCGGTACCACTCACTGTCGAATTGGGTGCTCAGTGAAAATATACTGACTTAACAGTGAACAGTGCAGATCATGAGCAGACTCAATGGATGATCACGATCTGCACTAGCGTTACCATCGAAGTGAGATATCAACTACTGTTCCCAAAATAAGAATTCTAAACCAAGTCACTTGTTAGGAGTCATTCGCACGACAACAAGTCTGGTAACTCAATTTTCAAATTGGTCTCATAGCTGTATATATGAAAATGAATAAAATTCGAACAGAAAATAGACACTGACATCATTAACTCATTCTATACAGGAAAAAAAAGTTCAAGTACAATGTTCTGTAAGTAGAAGTCATTCGCATGCAAAAAGTCACAACTTCCTCATGGTGTTAGGTGTACACTGTTTAAAAATTTAAATTAAGACAAGGACACATACAGTGAAGAAATAATGTGACATGTAGTTCGTTCTAAGTCGAGTAAATCTCATGTAGAGTTTACATGTTTAGAAGTAATTCACACGAAGAAAAAGACATGTCTTTCAATCGTCCTCTAATGAGGTCACATGAACAGAATTTCAAACATGGTATTTACGTTAGATGAAAAATATCAACAAAAGACATACATTAACGCAAGAAAATAGTGTGACGCGCAGTTCGTTCAAAACTTAATACCTGAATTAATCTCAAGTACTAGTAACACTGAAGTCATTAGCGCGAAAGAAGTATCACGGTATCAATCTTCCTCTGGAATGATGAGATCATGTGTGCGGAGTTTCAAACATCCCGGTGGCTCTTTCAGTCCGGTTCGCCCACAGCATGGCCAGTACATGTACGTTTGTTGGTAAGGATGATCAAACTGTTGGCTGTCTTCACTAATCTGTTTCTTCCAAGCCTGTGTAAAAGGAATCAAACATTCACTTGAATTGTATTGTGTATAATTATACACAACTTAACTTCATACTGATGCTTCCTGTCAAGTTTTATCAAAATCCAACCAGGTATTTATGAGATCAACAGGCATTTGTGACCCCGACTTTGGGGGCGTGACGCCAACTTATAATCCATGCATGTAATTAGACTTCATACATACGCTTCCTGACACGGCAGGTTTTATTAAAATCCAGTATGGGCTTTTGAGATAAGGTGTGGACAAAACAACTAGGCTAAAACCAATACTCGGTGTGTCACACCAGACGGGGAAACAAAATGATATTTAAGTACAATGATATGATTTGTAGGATACATGGCTACGATGTTTCTTACCTTCAGTGGCTGGGGACCAGACCGATGAAAGCTGCACTGTATTTCATGCGGTTGCATGCGATCGAATATAGTCAGACAGTTTTTACACCTTGGAAGCACGGTTGGTGATTGATGGAAGGTGTGTCGTCTTCTCTTCGGCTGACAGTGGAGATCCTTCTCATGTTTGATACGGAGCGATCCATTTTCCTGTAGTGGAAAGCTCGTGAAGTCAATATTGTTCTTCTGGAAACTTGCGCCATAGTCTCCCATGTTTTGTATTTGAGGCAACACAATATCAGCATTATTCTGCGTGAATAAACATATATAATGTAATTTGATCTCAAGATGCTAGCTAGGGAAAATTAATCCTCAATTTATCAACCTTTTAAGTTTATGGAATTTTTTTTTATTATTATTTTTTATAAAAAGGACATGAATGTATCCCACTATCATATATTGTATTCTTAAAATACCTATCGTTTTCAGTTTAGAACCATCACTTTCATACCTTCACCGGCCGCGAGTGCCGAGTCCTGTTCTCTTTTCCATTCACTTCGTGATTTTCACATTTTTCTTTCCAGAAGAGTACCTCCTTTTCTAACTGTTTGATCTGTAACCAAAATGACCGGATAAGGATAAACATTACACCCGCAGATTAACAATGTAACTAACCAACCAACAATAAACAAAATTGAAAAAAAAAACAAGCAAAAACAGGACACATGTTGATATACGGGAACTTTCATCAGGTTTTTCATGGGCAGCCATGAAAGATCAATGATCTCTAACGGACCAGATTTCTATATTTCTAAGCTGTAAGCGTTATTTATACGCAAATGAAAATGTATACATAAAATGAATATTACTAAACGTTTTTTTAAACGTATGTCTCCCACCACTTAACACTGTTGGATATAAAGGAATGTGTGTCATGAATTCCGAAAAATTCAAAACATATTTATCATTTGAACCGGAAAATGCCGATGCTATGCACAACAAGGATTGGCACTGATCATTCGTGTGAGGTTTGGTTGAAATCCGCCTAGAAATTGAGCGGACAAACTTAGGGCTAGGGTGAAAGTTTGTGTTTACGAAAAATGCCAAATACTCCGCTAAGAATCATTGAACCGGAAAATACAGACGATAATTACAGCTACACATGGTATCAAACATTTCTACCAAGTTCCAGTAAAATCCATCCAGTTGCGCGGACAAACTTTTGTGACATACAGACAGCATTAATCAATACGTCTACCCCCGCTAGATGGAAAAAGTAAAAACTCATCTGATTCAACTGTTATTAATTGCCAGGGTATAAGTGTATATATCGTTATCTTACCCTCACCTTTTTGTCACTGTCAGACTGCTGTCTGTACATTTCTTGCAGCCTTTCCCTGTATTCATCATTTTCTTTAGTTTTTTCCTCGGTTTGCTGTCGGTAGAGTTTCATTTTATCTTGCAGCCTTTCCCTTAACACATCATTTTCCATTGTTTTATCCTCAGCTTGTTGTCGGTACAGTTTAATTTCTTCACAATACTTCTCCCTATCTTCTTCAATCACTTGTTTTTCAGCCTGTACCTTCACTAATTTTTCAAGTGCTGCATCGTAATTTCTTTTTAAGCAGTCCTTGTCTTGTAATTCCAAATTTCTCGACAGTGTTTGTTCCTCCAGCTCCCTAATCCGCAAGCGGAGTTGACCGATCACATCATCGGAAAGTCCTTCTGTTTGGACACCTGCTTCTTGTAACTGTTGCTGGTCAGCTACATGGATGTCTACAAACTCACCAGATGATGCTATTGCGTGTCCCTCTCTACTCTCACCCGGGTCTACGCCCGTCTCTCTTCCTGGTCTCTCCGCTTGTAAGACTTGGTTTAAATAGGAGCTCATTTAGGTATTGATGTTTCTTTAAAAATATTAACAAATGTTTATCGCTATGTCTTTTATCTTAACTTTTAAATGAACGGTATACCAATCTACCCGCTTAGATAACAACTCTAGCCAATGACATATAAACAGATAACCTAATTATTTCACTTCTTCTAAAAGATGATGTAATGATTTCATAGTGTACTTAATGGAACATCTAGGCCTTACTCGTGTTATTGTTCTCACTTAAAAGATTTATTTTCCTGGTACGATATACGATGTACATGAAAACAGACATAATCTGGTTTAGTGTTATTAGTTATTTTCCATGTTACACATAAAAACGGTATAGCAGGAATCAGGCAGTAAAAGGACAGGATAATTACAGAAAAAAGAACATATAATCATGCCTTTTTCTTTAAATGATGCCTACTATTTGCCTAAAAATTGCCACTCGTTACGTCCTGTCTCTCTTTAAAAAGATGGTCGGTGCGATTTTGAGTATATAGAACAGATAGGTAACTAGACTTCATAGTAATAATTCCTGTCAATTGCAGTACATAACAAGTTGAGAGGATGAAGCGAGGCCAAAGCTTTCAATCAACAGGTCCCTGTAACCTCAAATCATTATATGCACAACCAGACTTTATGTACTGATGCTTTCTGGCAAGTTTTATTAAAATCCAGCGAGGTGTTTAGGAGACACAGTAATGTATAGACAAAATTTAACAATTCTTCTACCTAGTTCCATATACAGCGGTCAAGGTTGCAAAATAAAATGCCCCTTGTTATACATTATACTTGTCATTTTATTGGCGGTTGAAATAAGCGAGCTTAATACTGCTGCCCCGAAAAACAAATGTATAACCACGTGGTGCCTAGCTAAAAGGTCGTTGTTCAAAGACACTCTAATTAAATATCTGATACGTAATATCAATATTTAAAAAGCCATGTAAGCTTTTACGCTTTTTATGTGTTCTCATGACGTATAAATTTTCTTGTTCGTTATCTTTATACAAATCATTTCACCACGACTGTCATGTGATACCCGGTATGTAAAAGTCTTTCTTAAAATAGTGTTCGTTTGTGTGATTTTTTCGTTCTATACTTTTGATTTTGTTAAGGTAACGTGAAGCTTGCGAATCGCTATTTTTACACACAGCTTGTTAGAGGGAAATTACCCGTTAAATTTCCATGTTCTCTTTAATAAACAAGGATAGCGATAACTGGGTGTATGATTCGTATTAAAAACAACGTAATAAAACACAACGTAACTCGTTATATTTGTCTTTATTATCATTTTTTTTCAAAACTGTGCATGATATGTATATTACATGTGAAGTTTAACAGATTGATTCATTGAAAGAGAACAGTTAGCAAGCGATAATCAGATACCATATCATTACAACGCAGAGACATTAGGAGTGTCTGTTTTAGTAATATCATAGAGTCATTATTTATACAAGATTTTATTATATTGTCACTATTATTGTGTAATATACCGGTATTTAGTGCTTAACACTTCATCGAGGAAAAACAAGTTTATTCTATAGGTTCTGTAAAAATTATCAAAATGCCAGATCGTTCATTCAAAGCTTGCCAGTCTCCAGTCTATTAACGATTTTCGTCTTGTATTTTCTGTCTGCAAATATACCTCAAGAGATTCACAAAAATATGGAAATAAAAAAATCAGAGGTTTGAATTTTGTGAATGAGCCTGTGTTACTTGAAGTTTAAAATCAATACAAACCGAAAGTCATAATCAGAAAATAATGTTTGACTCTGCATGAAAATGTAGGTGATGCAATGATGTACATGTAGGTGAAAACATGAATAAAGAGCTGTATCCTCAAATGATTACTTTTGAAATGACAAGCACATTTCTGGGGGTAGTAGATTTAAAATGTGCTCCAGTATAATATGTTGTATAGGGCATTTTGACTGCCTAAAAATCATTGTCAAAACTTTTTCTTAAAGTTTTGAATTGTTGAATATGTTTTCAGGGTGATTTTGCATTGGTAGCTATGTGATAGTTTATGATTAATGGTACATATATTGAGCCAATGTAAGTCATTTAAGGTAAGGAGTGGTACAGATATTCCTGTAAGGTATGTATTTCTGTCCATTTAACTGTATTTTTAACTGGAACATGCTGGTCAGGCAAATGATTATCTTAAAAAAACACAATAACTTCTCTGTCTTATTTATTCTTTTGACTTAAATCTCTTCTTTACAAAATCTATGTTAAATCTTAATTACAAGATTGGTATTTCAAACTCTCAAGTATTCTTTTATATGTATAGTTTAATTGATATGCACTTTCTTTGCATGGGGAGTTGTCTTTCAGCACAAGAAAGACATCAGAAAATGAAAATAGACAATTAGAATGTTAATTTGATCCCTCGGTTGTGTCCAGCTGCTTTAAAAAGAGCTACACAAAAAACTAATGTGTAAATGTAATGTTTTGGTATCATTAACAGAATTGAAGTGTTTCATATTTACATCTAATCATGTGAACTGTGTAATTATTACGATTGTTGAAGTGTAGAAAGCGGTGTGCCAGTATGATTGTTTAATTGTATACAACACCATAACCATTGAACACCGTCGCTGAAATAAAACTGAGAAGAATGTTCATAGAAAATGCTGCTTTAAGTATGTTCTACCAGTTGAAATGCTAGAAAGGCATTGTAATCTTGCTCAGCAAAAGGCATTGTTATCTTGCTCAGCAAAAGGCATTGTAATCTTACTCAGCAAAAGGTATTGTAATCTTGCTCAGCAAAAGGCATTGTTATCTTGCTCAGCAAAAGGCATTGCAATCTTGCTCAGCAAAAGGCATTGTAATCTTGCTCAGCAAAAGGCATTGTAATCTTGCTCAGCAATAAATTTAGTCTGATCCTGACATAGTAATTGTTTTTACCTATCAAATGATGTTATCTTTGTGATACAGCTTCCCCTGGTAGTCGGAGACACTTGGACAAACAACATAGATTCCTATAAGACAGACTTCACATAGGTATAAAACAGATGTAAACGTTCCTTGGGTATATTGTTGAAGTTTAACTTTCTTTGTAAGCCTGCTTGTGTTGAGCATGACGTAGCTGCTACGGTGGCAGTTTGGTGTTTGTGTATCTGTCAGTGCTTGCCCAAACAGTAACTTTGTCAGATGTTTTGTGGATTTGAAAATGATGTGTCAAATATGTTTGCTGTAATGACATAGTCAGATCAGAATAAAAGGTCAGAACTAGACATATTTTTGCACCTGCATAACCTTTCTTTAAATACAAGAAATTTCACCTGCTAATTGTTGGCTTGGTCTACTGACCCATAACTTCTAGCATTTTTTTTATACACATTGCATTTTGTTTGATACTAACTAGTCAGATGTAAATAAACTCCTGAATGTCCTGCTGTGTGTCAGATGTTTTAATGGAGATCCTGAATTTTCCTCTGACTTGAGCATGATTTGATAAAGGTGTAAATGCTTGGCAACATTGTTCAGTAAAGAAGTGGTGTTACAGAAAAAATGTGTAGGTTCACATTTGAAAGTGTACCCAAGTAACATCATATATGTGCATCATCTAGGTGTTTTAAATATTTATTGCACATATCTATGTAAAGTATAGAATCTCACGAAATAAATTTTAAAAAAATAAATGTTCCATTTGTTTGTCCATTGAGAAATTGTTTCTTGAATGTTAATTCGTATTTTCCCATACTTGTGCAATTAGCAGACTTTGTTTGGTTGTACATTGTATATTGCGGATGTTAATTACAGCAGTGCATTCTGGAGCACCAGAGCTACTGCTTCAGTGTAAAAGTACAGATAAAACTGATTGAAAGGTCAACTTATTTGAAATCCTTTCGCGACTCTGCATTTAGCCTAAAAATATATCTGTGCAACATTTCAGAATTTTTTTTAAGACCTAAATCCGTTTAGAATGATGTTTAAAATTGGAGGTTCCAATCTGACGAAATTTTTAATCTTCAATCAAATACTGTATGCAAAATTTGTTAAGTAGTCTGGTTGCTTAACCGCTCTGGGGTTCTGTCCTCTATTTATTCTTGCCAAACTGCAAAAAGTAGTACAACCGGCTCTTTACTGTGGCTACTTTTTTAAAACAACAGAACTGGTCACACTTTTATGGGCATTGTAAACAGCATGGCCGATGATGATAAATAATGTCAAGTTTAAGAATTTATTTCTGCAACAATATATATTTTATTGCCAACAACAGTGTTCCTGGACAGTTTATAATACACACCTTCTACAGATAATGTTGATATAATGTAACAGGTAAGTGTTATTAGATGAAATACTTGATTTAGAATTTTAGCGCCAAGAAACTTTGTTGATTTGCCAAAGGTCAAGACCGAAGTTGTTTCAGAAGTTGGTGTTCGCCTTTTATAGCCTGTGGTCGTGACATCCACCAATCAAACCACATGAAATCAAGTGAAATCCAGAAATCCACCAATCAAACAGAATCTGGATTTCAAGAGTCGAAATCCAGATTTCACAAGACGCCATATTGAAATGTAGCTTAAAATCCAAGTTTGCAAAAATGCAAATATATCGCGATTAAAAACATAGTTTGGTGGATTTCTGGGCTTTATACATTACATTCATGCTAAAGCATATGCACAGAACTTAGAAACATGTATGATGAGAAAGTGCATGAATAAAATATGAAAATGGGCAGGATTTCAAATAATGGCGCCCATGAAACTTTTGTTTATATACGAAAATGAAAATCTCTGGAATATTCATCAACAAGGTTTGTGGTTTACTACATTATTAAAGTCCTGAAGACCAACACTTTGAGAAATGTTAGATTTTACAAAGTTGCATATCATTGAAGGTGAGTGGGTTTATTTATAGCAGGCATCCATTTCCAAGATGGGATTTCACTATGTCAAATTGGATTTCAATGTGATTTCACAATGTAAGTAAAGGTAAATTTTCTGGAAAATGTCACATCCTTACAGCATACTATCTTGGGCGAATTCGCAACTAGCTCGACCTGTAATTACCAAATTATCAATTCCTACTTTCCGTCTTGGAACCCCGTGTCCAATTCTTAAAAACATTGTGAAAACGTTTAGTATAAGTATCATTCTTGGATCAGTATCAACACTTTGTTTGCGATTTTGACAAACTAGCACTACTTCGACTTTACTTTTTATCAAATCTCCATTCTGCCTTGATTACCCTAGTTGTGAAGTTGCAGTCATTTGATACAAAATTTGATCAAGCACTACATGAAATCACATAGCTGACTAAGCGTTCTAATGGTTTACCGGATGCTGTGTCTACGGACACCTGTTAATACTTTCCTGTGTTTTAATAATAGTGCATAGCCATATAGCCGGAGGTTTAAAAGGAGCTGACTTCTAATCAATAATTTTCTCAATGATCGAGGTCATTGATTCCAGCCCCGATATTGACCGGATTATTTTGTTTGTGAAAAGATTTTCACGGGGGATGGCCCTTCGCAGGAAAGATGGTTTGGTTAACTTCTGGAAATACTGTTTGAATGGGCGTTAAGCCCGAAGATGTGCTGCTGCCCTTTGAGAAGTATCATCTAGTCATGGGTAATTAAGCCCGTTATCATCGGATTGGACGGCTACTGTATCATATGTTACAACTCTAACCCATTGCAGGTTTTTTACATTTTGAAGAAACAAAGAATACAATCATGTTTTAACATTTTATTTAGCGATTGCATCATCGGATAGGACGGCTACTGTATCATCTTACAACTCCAACCCATTGCCAGTGTTTAAAGTTTTGAAGGAACAAACAATACAATCATGTTTTAGCATTTTATTTAGCGATTGCATGCCAGGAAATTATTTTGAAGTCCTAACCAACCTTTTTTTCACTGTTTCTTATTTTACATGTAAATAGGATTGATATGAACGAAATACTGCGAATTATATTAAGACAACTGATTGTACATGATTATCAGGGTAAGTTATTTTTGCTGAGAAAATACTAAACGTGCAACTGACGAGTCAGTGATGCTGTATATGATCTAATTCTTTATACAAGTGAACCAGGTGCAGCAAATCGATTTAAACACCTACCCTACTAGATTTCTAAAATGAACTTTTCCGTCTTAAAATTTGGGCGGTACCATTCGCTGTCCAAAGGGGTGCTCAGCGAAAATATTCTGACTAAACAGTGAACAGTGCAGATCATGAGCAGACTCAATGGATGATCACGATCTGCACTAACGTTAACTGCCATCGAGTGACACTTCAATTACTGTTCACAAAATAAGAAATCGCATGAAGTACCGTGCATATCATTCTAAACCAAGTCACTTGTAAGAAGTCATTCGCACGACAACAAGTCTGGTAACTCAATTTTCAAATCGGACTCATAGCTGTATATATGAAAATGAATAAAATTCGAACAGAAAACAGACACTGACATCATTAACGAAAACTGTGCGGTTCATTCTATATAGGAAAACATAGCCCAAGTACTAGAAGTCATTCGCACGAAAACAGTCTTCCAGGTGGTGTTAAGTGTACGCCGTTCATTTAAATAAATAAAAGTTTAAATAAGCACAAGGACACAGTGAAGAAATAAATGTGACATGTAGTTCGTATCTCATGTAGAGTTACATGTTTAGAAGTCATTCACACGAAGAAAAAGAAATGTCTTTCAATCTTCCTCTGATGAGGTCACATGCACAGAATTTCAAATATGGTATTTATGTGAGATCAAAAAATATCAACAAAAGACACACAGTAACACAGAAGCAAATAGTGCGACGCGCAGTTCGTTCAAAACTTAATACCTGAATTAATCTCAAGTACAGTAAACTCCGCTTATAACGAACTCTTCGGGACCTATCAAATTTGTTCCTTATATCCGGAGTTCCTTATATCCGTATATCGAACAAGTTCCTTATATACGATGTATATATATCAAACCGAAATATATATCGAACTAGTATTTTTAAAGTCAAATGTAATTAAATCCGAACCATCAATTTATAGTTGCTTTTTATGTTCATACCTCCTTTTCAAGAGCGTTTTTTCTCCATGATAAATGTTTAAATGTAAATGTTTTATGAATGGGCAGAAATTTCAAAACAAGCTGCGATTTCACACCGTATGCATGCTTTTAAAGAAACGCTCACAAATTATTTACGTAAAATATTATAACTTGAATATCGCACTTAGCAATTATATTTGTATTCTTATTTAACTAGTTAACCAAAGGTTACATATGTGTAATGATTTACCTTAATGAATTTTAACTACAAGTGCGCTATGAAAAATACAATGCAGACGGCAAAAGAAAAATGCAAAAATCAACATAATCTTCGGTATATATTTGCAGTTCGATATATACGATCACTTTACTGTACATTTTTCATTGTTGGGCCAGGAAATATTGTTCCTTATATCCGAAGTTTCCTTATAACCGGAGTACGATATAACCGTATATTTTTACATTAAACAAAGAAGGGGCAAAATCGGGCCAAAAAAAACTGTTCGTTATATCCGAAGTTACGTTATATCCGGAGTCGATATATACGGAGTTTACTGTACTTATTAGTTAACACTGAAGTCATTAGCGCGAAATAAGTAATGTTTCTACAGTATCACGGTATCAATCTTCCTCTGGGATGATGAGATCATGTGAGCGGAGTTTCAAACATCCCGGTGGCTCTTTCAGTCCGGTTTGCCCACAGCATGGCCAGTACATGTACGCTTGTGTGTAATGGTGATCAAACTGTTGGCTGACATCAATCTGTTTCTTCGAAGCCTGTGAAAAGGGAATCAACTATTAACGCAAATTACAAGTATTATGTATATGCACAACTAAACTTCATAAACTGATGCTTCCTGTCAAGTTTTATCAGAATCCTACCAGGTATTTCGGAAATCAACAGGTATTTGTGACCCTGAACTTTCAGGACGTGACGCCAATTTATACAATGCATAACATGACTTCATACATACGCTTTCTGTCAAGTTTTAGTAAAATTCAGTATTGGCTTTGGAGATAAAGTCCGGACAAGTTAAATATGGATGGGTAACAATTCTAAAACCAATGTGTCATACCAAAGGAGGAGGAAACAAAATGATATTCAAATTATATGATCAGGTAGGATGCATGGCTACGATGTTGCTTACCTTTAACGGACCAGACCGATGAAAGCTGCACTGTATTGCATGCGGTTGTATGCGATCGAATACGGTCAGACAGTTTTTACACCTTGGAAGCACGGTTGGTGATTGATGAAAAGTGTGTCGTCTTCTCTTCGGCTGACAGTGGAGATCCGTCTCATGTCGGATACGGAGTGATCCATTTTCCTGTAGTGGGTTTCACGAGAAGTAAATATAGTTCTTTTGGAAAACCTTATGCCCCGTGTTTTGTATTGTGACGCAACAGAATATCAGATTGAAGCGTTGACACAATTGTGTAATTTGATCTAAAGATACTAGCTAAGGAAAATAATCCTTAATAATTATATCAACCTTTTAAGTTTATGAAAATTATAAAATATCTACATTTATTATAAAAAGAACATACTTTAATATTTGTAATCTTAAAATACCTATCGTTTTTTGTTTAGAACAATCACTTTCATTACCTTCATCGGTCGCGAGGGCTGAGTCCTGTTCTCTTTTCCATTCACCTCGTGATTTTCATATTTTCCTTTCCAGAACCGGACCTCCTTTTCTAACTGTTTGATCTGTAACAAAAATGGTCCGATAAGGACAAACAATACACACGCACAACAACAATGTAACTAACCAAACAACAACAATAAACAAAGCTAAACTACACACATGTTGATATACGGTAGCTATATATCATCAGATTTGTTCAAGGACAGCCATACACGACCAATGACCTCTAACGGAACAAACAGTTAACAGTCCAGCTTTCTGTTTTTCAGCTTTAAGCGTTATTTATGCGCAAATAAAAATGTATACATAAAATAAGTAATATTACAGTAGAAGTTGTGTTTCACACAAAATACGAATGTTTCCCAGAATAGACAGGTAGGTGTGTCATGAATTACAAATAATTCTAAGTATAACTTATTTATTATTTGAACCGGATAATGCCAACGATATCCACAATTACAGTAGGCTTGGCAATGATTATTCATGTGAAGTTTAGTTGAAATCCGCCTAGTGGTAGAAGAGGAATTGAGCGGACAAACTTAAAGGTAGGGTTAAGGTTAGTTTTTGTAAAAAAATGCCAATAACTCTGCGAAGAATCATTTAACCGGAAAATGCCGACGGTATTTAAAACTGCACTAAGTACCAAACATTTCTATGAAGATTCAGTAAAATCATTCCAGACATGTAGGAGGAGCTGCGCGGACAAACTTTTGTGACATACCGACTAACAGACAGCACCAAATCAATATGTCTCCCCCACTAATTTAACTTCATTTATAATGTACATGTATTTGATGTATATAAAGAAATTATCGTTATCAAAAGCTCACCTTTTTGTCACTGTCTGACTGCTGCCTACACATTTCTAGTAGCCTTTCCCTTAACACGTCGTTTTCCTTAGTTTTATCCTCAGCTTGTTGTCGGTAGAGTTTCATTTCTTCACAATACTTCTCCCTATTTTCTTCAATCACTTTTTTTTCAGCCTGTACCTTCACTAATTTTTCAAGTGTTGCATCGTAATTTCTTTTTAAGCAGTCCTTGTCTTGTAATTCCAAATTTCTCGACAGTGTTTGTTCCTCCAGCTCCCTAATCCGGAAGCGGAGTTGACGGATCGCATCATCGGAATGTCCTTCTGTTTGGACACCTGCTTCTTGTAACTGTTGCTGGTCAGCTACATGGATGTCTACAAACTCACCAGATGATGTTATTTCGTGTCCCTCTCTACTCCCACCCGGGTCTACGCCCGTCTCTCTTCCTGGTCTCTCCGCTTGTAAGACTTGGTTAAAATCAGAGCTCATGTAGGTATTGGTGTTGTTTCAAAAATATTAAACGTTTATCGCTATTTCTTTTATATTGAATTTTTAAGCAAATGGTTTCCCAAAACTACCCGAATAGAAGTTAATCATCAATATTGTCAATGACACGCAATCAGAGATAACCTATATTTCACTATATCACCGTATATACCGTCCACTAAATCAGTATTTATTATATACGATCCCTGACTAAATACAATATCTAGGTCGTAAAATGATTCCCCAATATTTGAAAGGGTGTTATCAATATTATTTAGGATTTAGGCAGTAGGCAGTAAAAGATATGGAATAATTACAGAAAAAAGGATGGGATAATCAGGCCTTATTTTCTTTAAGTGATGCCTACTATTCGCCCACAAAGCCCTAGTGTTAAAATGCTCTACTACGCAGTGTCCAGTAAGTCGTACTTTTCTTCAAGGATTTCCAATACGCAATATTAATATTTATAAAGCCATGTAAGCTTTGTGTTATCGTGACAAGTATAAATTATTGTTTGAAATTAGATACTGGGTAATCAATTACGGCTAAACTTCACGAATAGTGATCTTGTGCGTTTTTCTTTCTTTTCGTCCTATTCCTTTTTACTGTTGTTAATGTAACGTGTGCAGTAGCCGCTACATAAATTAAGATATTTTTACAAACAGGTTGTTAGAGGGAAATTACCCGTAAAAATTCCATGTTCACTTTGATACAACTGGGTGTACGATTCGTATTAAAAACAACGTAAACAGAAACACAACGTAACTCGTAATATTTGTCTTTTTATCATCATTTAATTTCAAAACTGTGCATGATATGAATATACTAGTAATATGTGAAGTTTTTCTGATCAATATTTACAGGTTAGTTCATTGAAAGAACACTGAAGTAGAAGAACAGCGAACTTGGGAATTCATTATTGTTATTTTATTTAATAGTGCTGTTAGTTATTAAAGATTTTATTATATTGTGTAATAGTATTTTTAAAAAATGCTTAAAACAACTCCGTCGAGGGCAAACGATTTTATATTACTAGCAGCTATGCCAAGTTATGTAAAAATTAACAAACGCAATTTTGTTAAAAGCGATCGTCAATTCAGTGTTTGGGAATGGTCGTTTCTCAATGTTAAAATAACTTGTGGCCCAACCCTTGTGCTATGTTGCAACAATTTATTTGCACAGTGTTCTATATCACACAACTGTTAAATAATATGCATGTACATGTATTTACACAAATTTTACATAAGCAATACAATATGAGTAAACTTAAGTGTTTGTCTCGGGAAGTGTTTGTTGTAATTTCTGCCTGCAAATATACTCCAAGAGAAGCACAAAAATATGGAACTAAACAATTTGCAAACTAAAATCCTGTTATTTTGCAGCTACCCTATTAAGGTGTTTTTATCTGTTTTTTTTGTCTTCCTATATCGAGGGGTCAAAAGGAAACTAGTCTAAGTGTATATAGAAATAGAAGCAAATAGGATAGTTTCGTGTTGACCCCCCGATATGCCGATAAGTTTATCATGGAAACTGTGCAATTTGGACATCAGGTGTTTGAATTTTGTAAATAAGTCTGTGTTTCTTGAAATTTAAAATCAATACAAACCGAAAAGTCATTATCAGAAAATAATGTTTTAACTCTGCATGAAAACGTAGGTGATGCCAAGCAGTGCGAATGATGTACGTGTAGGTGAATACATGAAATAGAGGACTGATTCTTTAAAGACAGTGATCGAAGTAGCGTGCAACACTGTACATCTTTCGTGTGACAATTTAAAATCCTGTAAGTAAGAAAAAGGTATAGTCCAAACAATGTTGGACGGACCGACAAAATGGTGAACCGCCATTGTGACAACTGTGTCATATTATCTGCCATCCCAATCAACAATAAAACGTAGACGGTATTTACATTTCGAAGATATTGACGAGACACACCGTATAGCACAAGTTACAATTCATTACAAAGTAAAAGCATATATATATAATATACAAATCTGGTACTCCTCTCTTTTCCCATTCACAGATTCCACGACATTTGTCACCAGTATTCTTCTCTAAACCTCTCTCTGAAATATATAACTCTTAAAAGGCATGCTGCAAAGGTACACCATACATGCTATATACAATTATTAACAATTGAAATCTTAGCACTTGTAACTTAATTTCATTTAAATGTGATACAATGTATTCACATGTTTTCTACATGTATTCTAACATATTTGAAGTATAATTCACTGTTTTGATAAAACACAAAGACATGTCATTATTCATTTATCACAGAGAACCTTAGATTTATTACTAATAGAGATTATCGAGCACCTAAAGGATTCAGTCTCCGCCACGCATCTATACTGCAAATGTTACAAACTAGTTTGAAAAAGAGTCACAAAGTAGAGTTTTAAAAGCTATCCAGGTCTTAAAATATTAATTTAAAAAGTACTGTTTATCTTTGTTTTAGTGCACGTGGCCTGATTTTAACAGAAGCTGTCATTTGAACGTGTAGCGGTCGCTATGTGATACGATCAGTTGTTTGCTGTTTGGTACTTATTCCACATCTGGAAAGACGAGCTCGTGGCTTTTCAGTTTAAGGCAACCTGGTGGTTCTTTAACACCATACTTTTCGCAACAAGGCCAAAATCGGTAAGAATTCAGGTCCAAACTGCCGAACTTTTCCCCATGGATATCTAGCTGTGTTCCCCATACCTAATATATAAGCAAAGTAATTAAAACATGATACAAATTCGTGTTACACAACAAATAGAACTAGAACTATCACTAAATGTGATTAATAGCCCCGAAAGACTGCTTTATAAACTGATGAAGTTCGTAGTAACAGAATACCTTGCAAAAAACTAAAATAGAGATATTGTCTTTGGCAATAACTCTGTAATTTGTCAAGATAGAGTTATGGTTCTTGTACCATGTACTTCCTCTCATTGTGCTGGACCACTGTATTAAGTTGTATTGAATTCCAACCAGTAGTTTTCAAGTTATGCTCCGGACAAGGAAAATTAACAAAGGGCAATAACTCTGTTATTAGTCCAGATAGAGTTATGGTTCTAGTGCACTGCACTTCCTCCCATTGTGCTTGACCATTGTATGAAGTTGTATTGAATTCCAACCTGTAGTTTTCAAGTTATGGTCCGGACAAGGAAAAGTAACAAAGGGCAATAACTCTGTAATGAGTCAAGATAGAGTTGTGGTTTCTGTACACTGCACTTCCTCTCATTGGTGTAGACCATTGTATGAAGTTGTATTGAATTCCAACCAGTAGTTTTCAAGTTATGCTCCGGACAAGGAAAAGTAACGAAAGGCAATAACTCTAATTATTCCAGATATAGTTATGGTTCTTGTGCACTGCACTTCCTCTCAATGTGCTCGACCATTGTATGAAGTTGTATTGAATTCCAACTTGTAGTTTTCAAGTTATGCTCCGGACAATGAAAATGCAACGGACCGCCCGACCGACCAACCACCGGGTGACTCCTATATACCCCCTAAACTTCGTTTCGGGGGTATAAATACGCATGTTCATACAAACAAATCAAGAAATTGTGATATTACACAACCATGCATACATACTACAGCGAAGCTAATCTTAAAATGTACTTGCAAACATTGGCATACAGAAAGAAATCATTTATGCTAGAATGCTTGTTGACTGAACATAGCAGGACAGTCACCTAGACTCTTGATTTAAGCGCTTTATGCTGTGACATAAACTGAACTTATGTAACTGTTAACGTTTTCAGTACCTAACTATTCCGTTGAACGCCCAACGCTACGCTTACCGACATAAAATATACACCTGTGTGTTGATAAAATGGATTTAAATATTCGTCATGGTGGTCAGTTACCTTTAGAGGCTGTGGAAGCGAACGGTGGAAGCTACAGTCAATCTCATACGGCTTCAGTATATCAAACACTGTCTGGCAATGGATGCAGTTCGGCAGACTTGTAAGCGACTTCCGGAAATAATGTCGTCGTCGTTTCACTCGCGAACCACTTTCATCAGTGCCTTGTCCAGGATCTGAAGGATTGGGCTTTAAAGAAAACAAAATGAATCTTTGTAAGCTAGTGAACTAACGAATGCAAAATATAGACATTAAAAAGCAACGCTGATTTACAGTCTGAATGAAATCCTTTTAGGAATTATTTAGACATACCTCTAGCTTATTAAAATTAAGTGAGCCGTTTGGAGGTATCCTGTCTTCCGTATCTTGTCTAGAATTCTCTTTTAGGAACATCACTTGCCTCTCTAGGTCTCTGATCTGTCACAATGTAAACAAGATTTCCGTTACTTATGGAATACAGATACTTTTCAAAGTGCGATTGAGAAAAATAATCGGGCAAAAATGAGCTTTCTTACCACATTGTTGTCGTCTGCAAACTTCTACAGAACGTTGGACACTTATTTCAGTTTTAATACTTACAAGATCGAAACCTGTTTCAGTCCGTTATGGTACGGTTTTGTGTTCTGCCTACTCACGTGACCAATTTTCGAAGCAAACCCCTGTAGCTCTCTATCCAAAATGGACAACTTTTGTCTGAGGTTCATCTACTACAGGCAAATATATCTGACTAGCAAAAAAGCCTCGTTACTTACCTCTCGGTCTTTATCAATCAGGCATGTGTTCATGTGACGGATCCGTTCTTCGTAATGGTCACACTGTCTCGTTTTCTGCAGAGTTTGTTGTCTGTTAAACTGACTTTCATTTTGGTGTCTGTCTCTGTCTTCCACAAGCAATGCGATTTCTTCTCTTTGTCTTTGAAGCTTTCCTAACGCAGCGTCGTAGTTTCTCTGTACCACTTCACCGCTCCGTATCTGTATGTTTTGTCGCGAGACTGTTGTTTCCAACTCCCGTATGCGTTTACGAAGTTGATCAGCCACCTCTGATCTCGTGTCTCCTTCCAAATCTTTGAGAATTGTAAACCCGAGACCTTCCGATCCTCCAGCGTGTAAACTATTCTCACGGATATCTACGAATTCGCGACACACGCTTGTTTGGTTTCCATAGTAACTACCCGCCTGTGTCCCGTCTTCAAATCTCTGCTTTAAGTAAGTTTGTTCCGTATCCGTCATCAATAAAACAATGTCTGAAATAATATTTTTTATTAGAGATTCACAAACAGGTAGAGAAATCCATTCCTTTTTCCTGAGAGACAAATGGTTGACAGAAGTAATGTGTTTTACATCGCGACAACACCTATCCTATACTTTCTGCTTTCAGGACGGAAAAATAACTGTTTTTTTTTACCTCATAATGATTTGTATGATATTGATATTTTGGGGATTCCCCCGTAAATTTTCCCTAGCGTGGCCATGTATATGTACTTTACATGCCAATAATGAAAGTTTACCCTTCCATTTCATGAAAATTATATACATTTGTATGTATATGCTTAAAAACGTCCTATATGTACATAATATCTACCATTTTACATCGAAAAACGTACTTATAAAAGGAAACCGAGATACTAAAAGGGAATTTCCATTGGTAATATTCAGTGACACTATTAGAGCGTTAGACATTGTGGATGTGCACACTGCTTAGACTGCAAATTTACCATTTCTCTTGTGTTACACCAGATGGATGACACGAGAGTTAATTAATTGTCAAAGCACAAAATGACGAAATAAAATGTATTTCAGATAACGCTACGTACAGTACAGTTTCAAATTACATGCGTTCTGATATGATCTCAAACTAAGATACTTTCACCCATTTAATTTTCTTTTCTACCCCTACATCAAATAAATCATAGTAAAATTAACAGAAAAAAAAATATATAAAGTTTTCAACTTACACTTATGCGCTGGAGACAATTTCAAAGGCCGTACGTCCTGGTAATGTTTTGAAACAAAACTACAATGCGTAAAAAGTAAACTTACTCCACCATTCATAAATGATACACTGTCAAACATATGCTCAGCGGTAACCATATTAGTACGTTTATATTTATCAAATAGTTGCATAGTTTTTGGAATCCAGAGTAAACGTTTCCGAGCCATGATTGAGTACCAGCTGGTTGTGTATGGATAAAAAAGAAAGAATTTATGTGCACCATAATACTTAGGTAAGAATCTTCGAGCTGCGGAATAATGACCACGATTTCCGGCCCCTTTAACAAGACCGAATTCCTGATGTTGCCAAAGGCATTCTATCCTTAGAACATACCGTATTTTAATTAGAACCACTGCTTGTACATGACAAAATGTTCCTATGATGAAGATGGGAACTTTTACTTTCAACAAAGTGTACATGTTTGCACATTTAAAAAAAAATGATTTGAAGAATACATGTCTGTTTTAGGAAGTTATAACACAAGATTATAACAGAAGCTTATATAAAATAAATAAGTAAAAGTACAACTAATAAGCATTACACAAATACATGTGTATATTTGTATGAATATCTTAAACAGTTAAGATAGATCTAATACGTTTGAATATTATCATTTCTCTGATTACTCACTGAGTACAATTACCTGTACATGTACATATTTCTTTATATTCATTCGTGTACATGCAGTAGGTCGGCCCGACTACCAGGCATGTATTGTAACCTACTTAGAAGTTGTTTTTTCTATTCTAAATACATCTTTAAAAAGTCTATGAATCTAAAATAATTACTTCCGGTAAAGGGGAAATAAAATTAATATACAGCGTGTATTCAGCAAACACGCATCGGCAGTTGATTCAGTAACGCATATAATGCCAGTGTGGGAAAATCTATCACAAACAGAATACATGGTGGAAAAATACTATTGATCAATGAATGTTTTTTTGCGGACAGATAACTATTAGATATACATAAATATAGGACACATAAATATTTTTAGATCTGTGTCAGTTAAAGATTTAAGATTTAAGATTCTGGTTTGCGAATTGCAGTAGTTTACTCAGGAGTGGCCGAAATACGTTACAGATATTTTCTAAGTATAACCGGTACTGTATTTCTTAAGTTTGTTCTTTTTCTATTTTCTCGTTATATCTGCGTTTTCGCACCTACAAAGGGAGGCTACGCTAGTGTAAATTTCGTGGTAAACGGACAATATCCCATTTTTCGACGTAGTCGTATACTTTTGATTTGAACTTCCGTTGGTATGGACGCGTTGCTAACCAACTTCGTTATAATGTGACCAATCAGAATCTGCAAATTATTGGCTAGCGTTTCGGTACCGGAATAAGCAGTGTACTGCCCGGGAGCCTTCTGAAACACAAAATGTGTATATTTTTTTATATTATAGTTATTTATAATAAATCATGTTGCAAAAAAGAAAAAACAGAACACGTTATGTCAAGGTTTCTTGACAGTACGAAGATCAACTTTTGTATTCAACGAGGTGTTGTCCGGGGCCGGACATCTAGCGTCATTGATTATTGGCTAGCGTTTCGGTACCGGAATAAGCAGTGTACTGCCCGGGAGCCTTCTGAAACACAAAATGTGTTTATTACGTCACCTACGTCGACCATCTTTTTTTTTAAAGATATTACTTGTTAATGGTATGATTATAAATATTATAAATATATAACATCTATTTATTTATTTATTGTATGTATATTAATAATTTTATTATAACGCAATTCTGCACAACCTGCGTGCATGCACTCGGTTTACCACAACACTCTTTATCATGCTCCTAGAATGACGTCAACACGTCCACTGTTTTTAAACGTTAAATACGTTATCAGCGTTCACGCATCATATGGCTCACTTTGAAAGAAAACATCGTGCATTATGCATGACACGATTTGGGACATAAAGGAAGCGATTCAGCACGAGAAATCTGCTATAGACAAAATAGGAAAGTCGTGTAAAAAGTGCGAAGATATATAGTATCAGACATTTCTTCCGGCGTCACAAATATCAGCACACCCAGTCACAAACATCAGCACCCCCAGTCACAAACATCAGCACCCCCAGGCACAAACATCAGCACCCCCAGGCACAAACATCAGCACCCAAAGGCACAAACATCAGCACCCCCAGTCACAAACATCAGCACCCCCAGTCACAAACATCAGCACTCCCAGTCACAAACATCAGCACCCCCAGTCCATCACCCCAGGCACAAACATCAGCACCCAAAGGCACAAACATGAGCACCCCCAGGCACAAACATCAGCACCCCCAGGCACAAACATCAGCACCCCCAGTCACAAACATCAGCACCCCCAGGCACAAACATCAACACCCCCAGGCACAAACATCAGCACCCCCAGTCACAAACATCAGCACCCCAAGTCACAAACATCAGCACCCCCAGGCACAAACATAAGCACCCCCAGGCACAAACATCAGCACCCCCAGTCACAAACATCAGCACCCCCAGGCACAAACATCAGCACCTCCAGTCACAAACATCAGCACCCCCAGTCACAAACATCAGCACCCCCAGTCACAAACATCAACACCCCCAGGCACGAATATCAAATAAGGTAAAGGTTCTCTTTAAAATCTCTTTGGCCTATCTACATCTACATTCAGTTCATCTTAGCCACGACTGTAGAACTTAAGATGCTTTGAAGACATGTATGAACATGCACCCTGTATGAAATACTTTAAAAAATTAATATTTTCCATTGAGTAGATTTTTTTACATAGGCTAAAGTAAATCAAGTTATTGGCCATATTGACGATATTCTGAATTGTAATTTCGTCGCTTTTAGATTTGACTGGTATATTATTGATATCATGACAACTTCAAAGCAATTGTTGAATTAAAAGGGGACATTTTTCGGTGATTTACTATTATCTCTGCTATATTTTCATCACGGGTTTCATGAAACATTTAAGTGGGTACAGAGACAGGTAGATAGGTAACCTACATACTTTTAGGGTCAGTTTATTTAAAAAATGGTAACAAGATACAATTTTGGTCCAGAATCGCTCTACTGAACCCAATCGTCCGTGAACGCTATGCGGTGCCTCGTA
>JAFMSR010001835.1:0-24961 GCA_022818135.1 Saxidomus purpurata | reverse complement strand
AAATACAAACGACAAATCTTGAAAGAAATTGCAAGTTGTGAGCCTGTACCTCGTCAGTATTTAACACGTTATTGACCTATTGTCCATTTTAACATGTAATTATGAGATGTCTAGACGCCCAAACAGATTGCTTTGACAAATGAACGTATTTAACTGCAGTACATTTTGACCGAACAATGACCTATGATGTTACAGTGAAGAAATTGTTACCATAGAGAAGGTATAGATCAGCTGAACTATTAGGAGTCCAAATTTATAATAGCACTGTAACACCGGATACAGCTCCTTTCGAATACAGCTCCCATGGTATAGTGGAGCTGTATTCGAACCAAAGCATACGCAAATTCGAATAAAACTCCCTATGTTTGATCAATTGGACGATAAAGAGGATTATATAACAGAAGTCTGAGTACGTGGTGATGTGTCTATTTGCCAAATGAATTTTTGTCTCCACTTTAGAAAGAAGCTTGGCCGTTCTGAAAATCTTAAAGTCAAAGTCTCTAAAGTTAGAAGACTTAATAAACCCTTAAACCGTCCATCTTTCCGACCATCTGTCTGTTGTCCTATACCTGTCTGTTGTCTTATCCGTCCGTCTGTCATGCCTTACACCCTGGTATGTACGAGTTTTATTCTGTCAACAATTTATTAATGAAATGAAGTACAAAACCACTTAAACTGTTGCCCTATGTGCTATCGTCATATGAAAAAAATATATAGGTTTATTGAAAGAAAATAATTCTTCAGTATCAACTAAAAAGTCATTAAACCTCAAATTTTGATTCAACCGTCCATCCAACACGGACGGACGGACAAAAAGACAGACATCCCAGGGCTACATACTGCATCACCAATAGCGGTATGAATCCTAATTATTCTATAATAAATTCCGTGCCGTGTATTTATATCAGCGAATGATACGCCTTAAAAACACATGTATGTTGCATCGGGTCACTTTGGTGCTCTATTCGAAAAAAGGTACAAGAACCCCGAATAAAGCTCCCATTTGATTAAGGGAGCTGTATTATCAAAGCTGTTACAAAGCACCATATGAAAATAATTACAATGTCAGTGAATATACAGAAATACAAGATACGATTTTGCGATAGAATTGCTCTACCGAACCTAATTGCATTTTAATGAAAATATGACAGGAGAAATATATTTAAGATAGTCATAGTGGTTGTAATCACAAACAGGGGGAAAACGCCATAAAAGTGAGCATTTACGTCAATGTTTTAAGACTGAAATCATGCGTACATGTACAAGATTTCGCTAAGCAACCAACAAATTGCAACTCTTTCAAATACGAGAATTATGTTTATTTCAAGACAAAAAAAATAGTTTATACATTAAAGAGCACACATTTGACACAACACATACATGTTATATACACAAAATAGACAAGATTGATCGTCCAGCAGATCATAGTAAAAGTTCTCTTCTTAAATGAAACAAGAACACTAAAAAGCTCATAGAATTATTAATAAATAAATACATGTAAAGTACCAAGAACGTCTGAGCGTTCGTTTGAAGCGTGGAACTTTTGTTGCAATGATGCAATTAATCAATAAATCAATTAAAGAATCAAAATTTAAAATTAGAATGTCTATCCCATCATGCTGAGTATTTGTGCAGGGTTAATACCGGAGGATGCCATGAGGCTTTCAGCTTGCTGGGCCATATTCTGCAACTCTCCGACGTCCATACTGCCCATTAGGCTTGTAATATCAGCCGGACTGCCGTTTCCTGACATCATTCCTGAGACAGCATTCATTAAATTTCCACCGTTAGGTCCGTTTAACATTCCTGTCATAGATTTCATCAAGTCTTGCCCTTGTTCTCCACCTAAGAGCCCTTGCATGGCATTTACATCAACATTACCGAGAAGGCTTGATACATCCATTCCACCCCTCCTCCACCCAGCAGTCCTTGTATAGCGGAAGTATCAATATTACTCATAATGCTTCCAAGATCCAGTGCGGCGTTTCCAGGCCCACTTCCTGCTCCACCTGTCGGGCTTCCGTTGGCACCGCCTTGTCCACCTGTGTCACCCTGGCCTCCGTGCGTGCCAGATAGCGAACCACCTCCCGTGCCGACTGAACCTGCACCACCTCCAAACATACTGGTCAGACTTCCTCCTCCAAGTGATCCCCCTGGATTTGACATCATCCCGCCGTTCGAGGCGCCTACATTTGGCACAATTCCTCCAGTTGCTGTGCCACTGTTAGCGCCACCCATTTGTCCAAACATTGACATTGCACCTGCTGGTTGACTTTGTACACCTTGTCCACCTGCGATGCCACCAACCGTGCCACTGTTAAGGCCACCCATTTGTCCAAACATTGAAGATGCACCTACAGGTTGGCTTTGTAAACCTTGTCCACCTGTAATGCCACCAAAGCCACTTTGAGCACCTGCTCCTAAGCTGCCTGGTCCAACAGGTCCAGTATTAGAAAAGCCACCGACACTTCCGCTGCCTTGTAAAAATCCATTTGCTACACCACTATTCACGTTTTGAGGAAAGTTGTTCTGACCACTTGGAATACCACTGTTAAGCATTTGTCCATTAGATCTATTCACTCTTCCGATCGAACCACCAGCTGTTGCACCGAACTGGCCTTGATTACGGACTGTGGCGAGCATATTGTTCTGAAATTGCTGATTTTGTTGCATAAGCATTTGATTCTGTTTCAGCAACTGTTGCAGTAAAAGATCTTGACTTGGTGATGTTTGTGGTTGCTGGGTAACTTGCTTTGGAGGTCCAGCCGGTTCAAATGTCGACAGAGAGGTTCCAAAATTGGACAGTCCATTTGGATCTGTTAAACCAAAAAGTTGTGAGCTAGTTGTTTGTCCTATAGAAAGAGGTATGTTACCAAAACCTCCCATCTGACTTGTTATGCTAGCACCATTCATTTGGTTCTTTAATGCTTCTATTTGTAGTCTTTGGGCTTCTAACATCAGCACAATTTTCTGAATATCATCACTTTGTGGCGCTGCAGTCGTAGGTGGTTGCGTAGGTCCGAAGAGACCGCCAAAGTTTTGTGGTGGCATTCCATTCTGGCCAGGCATTCCTCCAAACTGCCCCTGTTGTGCCGGTGGCCTTCCAAACTGTCCTTGTCCGCCAGGCATTCCAAATTGGCCTTGGGGTCCTGGAGGCATGCCGAACTGTCCGCCAGGCTGTCCAAATTGTCCGCCAGGCTGTCCAAATTGTCCGCCAGGCTGTCCAAATTGTCCTCCAGGCGGTCCAAATTGCCCTTGTTGTCCAAATTGCCCCTGTTGTCCTTGTTGTCCAAATTGCCCTTGTTGTCCTTGTTGTCCAAATGGCATTTGTTGCTGTTTTTTCTTCTTCGACCCGAACATATTCAAGGCGATCGGGGCCATAGCCAACACTGGAGCAAACCCTCCTAATTTCGACATTATACCTCCGCCAGCTTTCGCAGCTGTAATTCCTGCTAGAGGATTTGCCTCTGCCGGAACAACAGTTGGTGTAGAGTCCAGGGCAATAGATGGATCAACTCCTAATAAGTCTGCTAATGAAGGTTCATTTTTCGGAGCTGGGTTTCTCGGAGCACCTGAAGGCATCGGTGCAATATTTTGTGAAGTAGGTGCAGGTCTGATCTTGTTTCCCATTCCACCGAGCAAGGAAGAAAGTGCTCCTAATCCACCCATACCACCTCCTCCCGTTGGTGCCGTCCCGGCATTTCCTCCACCTCTAGCACCGCCGAGTAATGCTCCTAAAGGACTTCCACCACCTCCGCCTAACATTGATCCAAGGGAGGAAAGAGCACCTAACGACCCTAGTCCACCCATTCCACCACCCGATGCCGGTGGTCTGCTACTTCCACCTCCTAACATGCCACTCAATTTACTTATTGTTCCGAGAGAGCTCATCATTCCACCTCCTCCTCCCTGGTTTCTGCCACCACCGAGCATACTAGATGCCATTCCCATCATATTCATCATAGAACCAAGTCCACCACTGCTGCTTCCTCCAGAAACAGCACCCGGTACAGGGTTTCCACCTCCTCCACCTAGGACACCTTTAATCAATTTTCCAATAAATTCAGAACTCTGAGGTGGTTCAAAGTCAGGTGCGAACTGATTCATGGTTCTGTAAATGTATCTTGGTAGTGGTAAAGGTGCTGTTGGGGCTTCATCAAAGCTTGGTGGTTTAATTATTATACCAGGTTCCTCATTTCGTCCTGGCACTGAGTTTCCATTTTCATGTACTTTGTCTACCTCCATTATTCCCTGGTGCAACAGAACTTCGTCTGGAGATTCAAATAGCCCATCAAAGCCTTCGAATGTTTCAGCAATAGATTTTTCCAAATCTTTTGCATCTTGATCATTCAGGCTTACTGGAATTTCTGGGTTAACTGCAACGGCATTGTCATCAGTATTTTCACTGTCTTTAGCAGTACCTTTACCATGTGTTTCGGTATCTGAAGTATTGACGGATGCATCTTTTACTGACGACACTGTAGAAATGTATTCAAGTTTGATTTCATCGGAAAATATATCCAACCAGTAGTGCTGGGCGTCCTGGACCACAGTTGCTCTAAAGAAATGAACAGAAACTGTAATCAGTATGGAGCATGTTAACTATTGTAAACAAAGTTCTATAGTACTTTATAGAGTGGGGGAACCTATGCTGGAGGTATTTTGAATGTATATCAGCAGTTCAGAAAGCAGGAAATCCTAACCATTTTGATTTGCCTCAGCGAAAAACATAATGTTATCCCAAGACGTTGATGAGCTTCATCACTTGACTATGTCGTTCTGGGAGCTATTGTCACGACACGTGTCAAAACTTGAAATTTCACCTCGAAGGGAACCAATGCTGGCGGTATGTGATATTTGACAACCAACAGGTGGGAAACAGTTTTAGAGCCTAAATATTAACTAACAAGATATAACAGTTTCCATAGAATATATATTTTTATACAAATGAAATAAGTTTTATCAAAAATGCTAACTTTAACTGGGTGATTTTGATGTCTATATTTAAGAAATTTTCTAGCGAAATGGATCAAGTACAATTGTATCGGCTGCTGTGACGTCACAGAGCTGCACACGCGGCTATCACTATGTTTGCTGTATAAACATTTCATCGACTGTCAATGCTGAATGTACCCTGAAAATTTTTCTTCATCTGTTTTTCTGTAAATAGCCGTTTTCGGAGATACCACCAGCATAGGGATACCTCCAGCATAGGTTCCACCACTCTAGTACTTAATATATTTAAAAAAAATGCATCATTGTGATTGTCATTGTGATTACACCATTATGATTGTCATTGTGCATATCATTTCATTATTTCCTTTTTCAAAATTAACTGAAAAATCAAATTTCAAGTCTCACAAATTTACAAAGTTTGTAGTTAATCGAGTTCATATCTGTTTGATACTAAGTACTACAGTGTATCTATCATATATTTGTTAGAATGACTGTTTAAAATAAGTTGTAAATAAGTTTTTATTTTTATTCCATACCTGACTATTACATTTTCTTTTAGATCTGCAGGTCCTTGCCACGTGACCAGGGCGGAATCTTTTCTCTTTTTGTTACCAGATGTTGCTGTGTCGTCACGAGAATAACAACTCTGAAGAAATAAAAGGGGAACCAGTGAAGTTTACAGAACAGCAAAACAAACGGCCAGACACCATATTGCGACTTACAGTATACTCCATAAAAGCCCCGATAGCTAAAACTTTTCTTAGTACATGTAACTGTACGAACTATATTACAATGTTTATCATCTTTGAATACACTTTTAAATCGTTGGCTAATAACAAGGCATCTCCTTTAAATTTGAACAGCCATAGTCTTCAGTCTCCTACAAAACAACACGGTGCAATCTCTTAAATTTGAATGTCAGTGCGTCTGTGGAAAAAGTTACTAAACTTTGATCGGTGGATACACTTAAATACAAGGCATATCATTTAGTTAACGTTTATTTTACTTGTGTTAAGTTACCTATGGCTATCTAATGTATTCCATATACGTTTTCTGGTCAACAACGTACGGTTTGTAAAATAAGGTATAGGTCATAAAAGAAACTACGAGAGATTTTTTGTGTGTAAAGGGGAACAACCAGTACCACGCACAAGGCCAACATCAATACTGACAAGAGTTGCCCTTGTCACTCTCCAGGCGTTAGAAGAATAAAGATTCCTTTCACAGAATTGATGAAATATATAAATTTTGCAATGTTGTGTGTTTTCCAGACTCGGAACTAGAGTTCTATAATGCTATAAAACTGTTCAACATTGGGTGTTTTCATGCTTGTACATGTAGTTAATATAACGGGTGGACAGGGATGCGGGTTTGTAGCCCCAAAAGCGATTGGGGCCAGACTCATATACCAAGAAATTATCTGGGAGCTACTTGCTATCAGCATTTTGATGCGTTGAATAATTTATAGAACTGTACATATCCTAGTTCTAGAATTACTTACTTGTAAGTTAATATCGGATGATGGAAGGAATTTTCCAACAATAGTATCGTCTGCTCCTGTACCGGATGATAGTACTTGTAACATATAGCCACGGAATGTTTGTTCTCCAGACGAACTTAACTTTACTGAAAAAAGAATAAAATTCTGTGTAATTTTAGCAACCATGTATATATGCCGGAGAGCTTTTACCAGCCAAAGACAAGCAAAGATAAAAGGGTGATCAGTGGAAAAAAAGTACAGGATCGTTATCACATACAGTCTACACAAATGTATACATTCTACCTCCTGCTGGTCAGTGGAGCTTTTATGTTTACTAGTTTAGCCAATAACATTGCAAAAAATGTACCCATCTCAAAAAGGACAGCCTCTCCCGCGTGTTCATAACAGAATTCGCTGAGGAGCATATTGTAATCTATGGAACACCATTGTTGTCCTAATGATGTATTTTTTTGCTTATGTAGTCCGTATTTGTTTCTGAAATAAGTTTTAGCTGTTGAGGTGTAGAATGTACATTACGCCGCTTTTGAATGCAAGTGTTAACGTAAATAATGTGAACCAGTAAAACAGTAATAAATTGTAAATAATTATGATTTTTTCATACAATTTCTCAGAAGGAAGTTGATACATGCCTGTTTACTGGCATTTCTAATCAGACAGTACATACGATTTCAAAAGGTTACCAGTGAATACGTGAATAACATTTGGGGCTTCATGATTAGTTAAAACAAGTTATAAGTTGGATATCTGTAAATAAAGTGAAAAAGTATACCGAAAATCATTAAAATCGGACAATAATCGTAACAAGGTAGACAAAATGAGACACGCTCTTTTTGACTAAGCTTTAAGAAGGTTTGGTTGGTCGAAAAATTTGAGATAGTTTGTTTACACATAAAATGGTTGTACATCAACATTACGAAATACAAAATGTACTTCAAAATGCCCTGGGCTGAACTTCCGCGTTGTTGATGACCAAAAATAGAGCGTGCCAGTGAAGGTAAATGTAGAACGCTCATTTCGGATAAGTCCCAGTAAAAATATTTTAATAACTTAAGCAAATAATCGAATACGCTACCGTTACAATTGATTTTTATATGCTCTTATGTACAGTTCCAGTAAATCGTACCATAGTCATTTAGAAAATTATCAAGTTACGTCACTTCCTGTCCATAACCAATATTTTGACACATATCACACCACTCCTTGTTTTTGTAAAGATATTATATTTTTAATACATTAACAAACGCTAAACTCCCATTCTTTAGTACATTATGTTTGTGATACATGATTGTAAGAGAATAACAAAGCATTACTCTTGATTTCGAAACAAGTTCTTACAACTTATATATTCATTGCTCTCTAGACTCTTCCTTGAAGAGAGAGAGGGGCAAGTTGAATTAAATTACCTTTTACTTTGCGTAATGACACTACCACTACTCTACTATACATTTATGGGGATCGAGCCCAAGACGCCAACGCGTTACCTTGATTTTGTTGTTCCAGATATTCTAACAATAGCAAGAAGTAAGCAAAGGAGTTTTGCCCGCTGTTCTGGCTTAAATCAAAGGAGTAAAATGGAGTAAAAAAAGTAAATTGATAAATAGAAAGACAGGTGCCACTTTTATGCATTTGTCTCACTTGACAAGTTCAAAGAACAAGTCATTTAAAACTTATTATTCTTTATATCTTATAATAATTACAAAAAACGAAAGGATGTCCTCACACAACGCGATGAAGAGGTCCCCGTATGGTTGAATAGCAATATTGGTATACGTGAGTAGTAGGAAATGTTGTGACGCTATCAAAGAACTGAGAGGACTATTGTTTGAAAAAAACTAACTTGACTCATGTCAGTCTACATCAGAAGTGATCACGGGCCTTTAAATGTTATCATTGTATTAAATTGTGTTCATTTACATACCGTGTAAAAGGTTTTTATCCATATCAGTTGTTACAGTCAAAACAATCGGACTGTCTGTCGTCTGCGCCTGGATATTTCGGCGGGTTACAAACATTGGAATTCTACTGCTGCACAAAAATTTCATAGGTCTTTGATTAAAGCGCGGTTGTTGACGTCCTGAATTTCTGCCTTTGTCATTGAGAAGTATTTGTTGGTTTGTTACTGTGTCCGCGATATCCGGTGGTTCTTTACCGTTGTGAAATACAGGTCCATTCGGTGGGTCAATATTCTGTGAATTTATTCCACTTATATATGATATCTGTATCAAAATCACAACAAACAAAGCACACACACATTTGTTAGTCCAAGCTCTGTAGCATCTATCCATTTTCGCAGTTTGGTATGTCTGTATATGTTTTAAAAAACTACACTCGATTGCAGACGTAATTTCATGTAACGATTTTGCTTAGAATCCAGCTTTTTGAAAGAGACCAGCCCTTTCTCGAAAAACAAATTCGAAAGTTTACTTTGAAAATGATTTCATTCTTTACAAAATGTTATAAACATATTAGTAATATTCGCCAAATGTACCATGTTCACCGCAGTCCGACGTTTCTTCCGTTTAAAGAGGTGCCGGAGGGGTTAATTAAACTCTAATTAAGAAAATGTTATCACTTAAAAAGTTCCCGTCAGAAATCAAACATATTTTTATTCATATTTTTAATCACTGTTTTCAGTGTGTTTTTTTCCTTAGAAAACAAAACTACATGAGCCTGCGTTGCTCTGGAATTTTACATAAAAAATATTTT
The DNA here is from genome assembly GCA_022818135.1 of Saxidomus purpurata. NCBI lineage: Eukaryota > Metazoa > Mollusca > Bivalvia > Venerida > Veneridae > Saxidomus > Saxidomus purpurata. The sequence goes on along the minus strand of JAFMSR010001835.1, from coordinate 15,798 downwards.
TTAAAGTTAAAACTAATAGATCGATATTGAATGACGTTTGATTTTGCCGATGATTGATTAGCCTACTGTCATGTCAGGAAATTTTGATGCGAGTTTCCGGTTTGGAATACACTGTTAAAAGTTTGTCAATATTTATGACTTGACAATCAGCCAATCAAATTTTTATTGTTTTTCATATTATTTTCCATTTTTGCCGCATATTTCTCTCTATAAATAATAGCAGCCCGAATCGTTTTTCGCTGGCTCACTTTAAAGTTATAATACCCTTTTAGTGGTCATACTTTATTATGGTCAAGAACGATGAATACAATAAAATGAATGCATTGGAAACAGATAAGAAATAAATATCACTGAGTTATGTCTCTGAAGCAGATAAAAAACGAAAATAAGCCGTAGAAAGTAGGTCAATTTTCACTAGGATAGGTTTATTTTCGATTTTTTTTAAGAAACACATTTCTGGTGCAAAGTTTTAACGATAAGAATTTAATATGATATCTCCAAAAAGTAGTAAATATTCTGACTGAAGTATGAAATTCAATATCGCGATCTGCTACAAAACATTTTCACCCACTAAGTAACGTGCTTCTTAATTCTATTATTATAATCATCTTCTTTTTCTTCACACTTTCACTACCCGGGTGTGATGTCTTTCCCCTCGTTCTTTCCTTGTTCTTTTCTTTCTTTCAAATTTCAAAGTCGTTTCAAAACAGTATTACACAGACCGCTCATGCAGTTGATGAAATCTTAGTGGTGCAGTGACAGAACAACAGACTCCTTACCTGTTGATGGTGTGTTCGAGTCTAGTCACTGATCACTGTGGTAGAATCTGATCGCGGCTGCCACGGTCCCGGGTTATACATTAGCAAGGCTAGGTTCAGTAAGGACAGAACATAGAGCGTATTTTACATACTTCTAATTTATAAATCAATTATGCTAGCGGTTTTAATTGGATTTAACTTCTGGACTGAGTTAAGGCTAGTCTGGACAAGACCTCGACCAAATCAAACTAAACATCAGTTTTGGTTGTCCCGAGAATAATTTTCCATTAAAGGGAGATGATCACTTCAGATCACGTACAAAATAATGCCCCTGGAGTTATTTCCCATATTGTCTAGCCGATGTCATGCATAGTGGACACACCAAGCCTATGTCTTATCACTGATGGAGCACTTTTCTTTTTTTAAACGGTCAGGGTTATTAGCTTACTTCTCGTTCCTTATACAGTATACGCTCGTTACAGCATTGACACTCCCACACATTCTTTGGTACCATAAACAGAATTTCATGATTTTCACTGTCAGATACTAGATTATTAATGATCATTTTATGAACCTGTGAAGTAATTAGAACCCAAAGTCCTTAGTCGTTGACAGAATTTCAAAATATTCTTTTGCTGATATCGGCTGACACGAACGTAAACTGAGATAATTGTCTACGATTTTTTAACAATGCATGAAGTTCTTTCGTGCCACGATAGGGTTTTTAAGTCTGTTTCAGGCGTATCTTTCCCCCGATAGAAAGACTGTATTTATGCAACAGACTGTATACCTGCTCTGTAATGTGAGGACAACTGCGATGTGTCAATATAATATTTTCTGTACTGGTTACTGTCCCTGTACGTGCTCTAGCCAGTGGGCCATGCTGTGCTAAATCCAACATCGGTTAGGGTTTGATTTTTATTGCTAATGTTTGTAAAACATTTTCGCAATTCTGTAAGTCATAGCATAGAAAACGGAAGGCAAGGCAAGGCGTCTTTTGCAATTTTAGGGACTCATTATCAGGAATTTCGACTTCTTACCGAGTGTCAATAAAGGAAAATGACTTTCATTCATTAAAGTTACAAGGAGTCGCAATCATCATTACCCTGTCTGCGGTGTGTATTTAGACTTCAATATCATTTATTACCAATTCTTTATCTTAGAATAAACACTACGTACATAACTCCTCTGACATACCGATTACTTTAGGGCGGTGAAAGGAATCATGACTTTACAAGATTTAAATCCTAATAAATTATCAGGTTCAAAATGAAGTAGTCGCGCAACCGTATTTGGATTTTACGGCAGTCTTAAGATTTATAATGTTACCAAATTAGATAATTACGTCCCTTTACTGCGAACCAGGTGTTTTTCACGCAAAAAAAATTGTAATTTGACAGCGGACGTACTTATTCGGGAAAGGAGAAGTGTATGTGAAATGGATCTTATATACATGTTCATGTATTTAAAATAGCGAAACGGGGGATTCATAAATGATAGCGAATATTAATTTATGGCGAATTTTATTCAATTTACAGTATACTATTCGTAAATAATTGCCAGTATGGAATGAAAAAAGTTTCGTTTAATATAAGAAGTAAGTCAGGATGACCTGGTAAACTGGTGTCCTCATTTGCTGGTTGGATGCTCATTTGCTGGTTAGGTCCTTATTCGCTGGTTTGGTCTTAATTAGCTGAATTGGGTCCTGGTTCGCAGGTTGGGTCCTTATTTGCTGGTTACCTCGCGGTTGATGAATATAATCGTACGGATCAAATGTCACTTCAATCAATTTTCTACTTCGGCTAATTCTGAGCGCGAGAATTGCGTGTATTCGAGAATTTGCTGCTCTTGATTGATAACGTTCATGCAAAAGTAGATAGTGGGGAGCAGTGGTGTAGAGGTTAAGGTGTCGGCCGCTCATCCCGGAGGTTGCGGGTTCGAGCCCCACGGGAGTCATGACCGTACTTCCTCATATGACACCAGTACTGGTTTTTCCAGGAAGCAGACTTGAGAGTGACTCAATAAGCTACAAGCTTTCTTCACAATCGAGCTAAAATAAATAAGTATAAACTAAAACTAGAAAAAGCTTTGTTTGAATAGACACAAAACCTTTTCCCTCTCTTAACAGAGATGATGGATGCGCGTTCGCCTCGGGATTAGAGCATCCCTGGTTCGATTCCCGCCAGTGTCCAATATGTGGTAGTGGTAGCAAGACACAGATAATTCCACATTGCCTCTCTCTTCGATGTTGATTCCATCTGTAGTGAGTCTCGAGAGCGATTAATATAAATTGTGAGAACTTGTTTCGCAATCGATAGCAAATAAGTCAGTAAAAATAAATAGATGATATTAACCGCTCAATGCAAAAATACATTACAGTACCACACTTCAACAAATTGTATCGGCCTTTGATAGACCAGAGCCGATCCCCACTCGCAGTATGTCATATACAGAGTTCATACGGGTATGTACATGTTTTCAAATTTGTTTGGACAGTTCCGGCATACTGTAGGTGTAAAATAAACTCATTGTAAAACACTTTTTATAAAATGTACCCATAAGAATAACTGGGTTACATCGAAAAAAAAAACTTATTCGTTGACTTTCATCCATGCTTACACCAAAAATCGAGGACAATAATAACAAAAATACTTCAAACATTGCTATTGAAAAGAAAGAGTACATGCACTCTGTGAGAAACATTCTTTCATATTTATAGGATATAAGAATGGGAGAGTATCGCCTTCATCTGCAAACGCATGCTGAAATACTTGATCTCAGGAAAACGAATACACAGATGTATTAAGTATGATCTTTTATGTATTTCTTGTAGCATACTCTGATAGCATCTTTATGTAAAAGTATATGAAAAACGTTCATTTGGAACATGTTTTACGTCAAATGTAACACGAGTTTAAAGCGATACCGTTTCGGCCTTCCGTTGAGGAAAGAAGCGAAAGGACCGGCCGAGCACAACGGTTTTAAGCTGGCGCCTACATGTATTAAGACTTCTATGCAGTAAAAGTCGGGTTGTTCCGGCAGACCGGTTAACACTTAATGCCTAGACCTTAATTCACATTTCAACGGTCTTAAACATTGGTTTTCGTGCAACCCCTAAACGTTATGATGACCTATACCAGGAACCCGCATTCGTGTCGATATTTAAGAAATAAAAGAAACTCAATGTTTGATAGAGATACTTCATGTTCTCATTTGCCGCAGAGCACAAACTGCCGACCGGACGTTACCACCGTTTAAATTATAAACTGGTACAGTACGTAGGTCAATGGGCGACGTAACAATCACGTTATGAACTCGCACGGAAACTGATAGCATCTGCAGACTCAGTATTAAGTATCGTAATGTTGGTGTAACTGTTCATAAAAGTATTAAAAAAACATGTCCGCCTTCTCTATACCAATCCTTCACCACAATACGTTTTTACCATGCATGCGCCAGGAGTGCAAGACCCGGACATAAGGCAAAAAAGAGACATAACTGGGTCATATCATATAAAGATGGACTCACTGTATGGCATATCCGTAGAAATCTGCACGACCGTCAAAATCAAACGCCTTTCCGTGCTACATGTATATTGAATCACGAAATTTAGACCACTCCAAAATCACCAAATTTACACGAATAGTCATTAAATGCACATTTATAATATATTAAAGTATTGTGAATGCGGGCAAACACATCTAGAAATCTAAATGTTACGTGCTAATGATTAAAATTACTACATGCCTTCTTTTCTGTATATATATATATAAAAACTGAAAATCTATGTACTCGAAACATTTATCAGAAACTTTCTCAACCCCTGCCTCGGAAGTATAAAAGTGAACGCATGCATGCTAAAATGTGTAGGTTTCTGGGAAAGCCATCAGCGGTATTATTGCAAAAAATAGTCAAGAAACGTTAATGATTGTTTAATGACTGAAAAATATCGGATAATTTGAGATGCCTTCCTTTTTTCCATCGAAGAATGTGTAAACGGTACTTTTAAGATTTTATGACCATCTTATATCAATTTAAGGGGCTATTTTAAAGCCTTAGACATTTCCTCATTTGAACTCATGTATTAACCATTACAATATTTTTTATATTTTAATTTCTGAAAATTGACGGTATGACTTTAAAATTTAAATACACATTTGAAGATCTGAGGTTGATAATAAATATAAAAAAACGTTTGCAACTTTCCGTGTTAATGTATTTCTACTGTGTCATTACTCGTCTTTATTCACGAGTCAAATACCTTAAATGTACGAACTATTTCTTGTCCGGTGAAGCATGTATTCAGTCATGCGCGGTGAAAAGTGAAAGGCGGGGCTTAAAGGTGCGATGGCTATCGGGACGTGAAAAAAAAGACTTTTCGGAAGTTTCAGTGACGAACTTAAATCGTACAAGCTTTAAGTTATCTATTTTGTTCATTTCAACAACTGAAATACCTCTCTCTGATTAATTCGTTTGTAACGATAAGGGCCGTCAGCATTTATTTTCATAATTTTGATGTTAAGATAACTACTTTTGAAAATAAAACGTGACTAGGACGCGACTCTATTTACAGGAGATATTAATTAGATCTGTTGGAGCAAAATACTTAAAACACAGCTTCGCTCAGTTATTCTTGAATATTGGAATTATGTATGGGGAAGGGAAAATTTGAGTGTAAATATATTAGAAATAATTATTTTCCGTGAAATGTGATTAAGATGTGAATCTAAGCATCTACGGATAGACATGTAAAAAGGAGCCGAAATTCACATCAAAGAAACCGCACTAATAATTTATTGGAATATAGTAATATTGTGGTAATGAAGATATAATTTTAATGACAGTTTTGTACAAAAAAATCGACGTCTTCTATAGTGTGTACGTTGGTTTTTGCGGAGCTGGAACATCAGACCACGTGACGATACCATGTTTTTACAGAAATTGGATATAAATCGCCGAAATATGTGAAACTACTCAAAGTGATAATTTTTTTGATGATTCCGTCTGTACTAAAAATGACTTGAAATCCATCCGGCTCGCTGGAACTAAGGAAATAAGATTTTTTTTTCTCTCAGTGGTTAGCATATCGGTAGGAAATAGTGTGAAAAGAGAATGAATAAATAGTTTCAAATAGTGGATTTAACATGTGAAAATGTGATGAAAAAGAAATATATTTTCATTGAGTGTTTTAATTAGATTTTAGTGGCAGAATGCATATGTCAAGGATATTACGGAGCAGTTTAATAAATTATTGTATAGGGGCAATTATATTATTCTGGTGTGTATTCGGGGTCACAGGGATCAGATGGCTGTAAGTATACAATGTCATTATTTCATTTTTTCCCATTTAATCTTATTCTTTATACTAATTATATTATACTGTCTTGATGAAATGCCACATAATTGAAATATAAAATTGCTTCAGTTTTATTTATACTATTTACTCCATGACCCCTCCATCCCTAAGCAAAAATAGCGAGACTTGTTTGAGGGAAGGGCAGGGGGACGGGGGGCGGGGATAGGAGGCGGTCGCGTAAAATCAAAACCACCATTTCTGACATATTATAATGAAATTTTATGCATGTTATGTAATAGTCTGACACGGGGTAGTACGAAATTAAAATACATTTAATGTATACGCATAATGACATCGACTGGTTGAGATACAACATGTTCGATAGTATGTACAGAATAAATTTCAGGGGAAAAACACTTAAACTTTCAACGAAGTGATTTCAATGTACCTTAGGGCTTCAAAAAATTATATTTACTTTTATTAAATTCAAAAATATCATATAATACATATCTATGTATCAGCTGCAGAATTTTTTTTTGAAATGTATTTCATTAACTAAGTGGTTATGAGCGTGCGTATATTAAACATTCAAGAATTAAGATTTTCAAAGATAGTCGCTATCTATTTTCAGTGGTATCATTAAATGTGTATGATTGTTCAGATAATGACATGTTTTACTCTAAGCCTGGTACATTATAGATGTCTCCAAAAGTTTCAAACGAAAAAAGCAGTCATCATCATCATCATCATCATCATCAACAACAACATCGTCATCATCATCATCACCAACATCACCATCATCATCATCACTGAATCATCATCATCAACATCATCATTAACCCATCAGCAACGGCAACGTTCAACCGCACTATTTCTTTTCGCAGTCATTTCTTCTGTTCTGTTCTGTTCTATTCTGTTTTGTACCATTTCCCTGAACTCCATGGCTCAGGCTAATCCATTAAAAATGTTTTCACTTTTCGTTATGACAAAGCGTTATATACATTTTGAAAGTATTCAGCTATTTTGTATAAAATGTTATAAAAACACTTGAGAATTGTATCTGTCAAATCTGTTGTGACACAGAAAGCCATGCCATGTGCTTATAGGAGGGAAAATAAAAAAAAGTTAACCTGATAAAATATCATTTTAATGCAAACAAACAGACGAGTTTCGAGACATGTACATTAGAACGGATATTAGTCTCTATATCAGTGCTTTTCCTTAAATACATTTACAACTGTATTTTAAAACATGACTGAGGATTGATATTAGGAAAATGCACTAAGATTGTGCCTAAGACACTCTAATACATCAAACAAAAGTAAAAGAACCATGATCATAAGTACCGTGATTGGACAGACTTTAAACTTTACCTTTGACCGCTGATAAGATCTGTTGTATTGTTTCATGCATGTGAAGACTCATTTCTCTTTTTTGCGTAACCCAGGCTGAATTACCTCACTTAAAAAGATCAATTCAGTCCTCAAAGTTTTTTCTCGCATGAATTGATTTGTAATCTCTAATCTTACATACTTAACACGTTGTTGACTCAGATATAATTAAACACATTTTTTTAAGAAAATAAGAAAATTATAGGACTTTACCATTACTTTTGTTTTACCGTTTTCTTTCAACCTGTGATATATGACACCTCATTGCCTGTTCAGCCAGCAGCGGTTTTGGGCAGTATCTGTATTTTCTCACAACGTTTTCTATCTCTTTTTTGTCCTTTGTTTACATACTTTCTTCAAAAAGACGTGATGATTTAGTAACATAACATTGTGTTACCATTCAACAGGCATATGTCGTCTTAAAAATATACAAAATTTACCTTTTTTGGTATTTTATATATACTTCTTTTCGCTTGCGTCAGTTGACTCTATCCGTGAAGAAACAATTTTAACTCAAAAGAAAAGAATACGTCAGCATACTGTAAGGGTAAACAGATCACAGATTGTTCTGTCAGTTGATTCATTTTTATATCAGTTAATTCATTATTATATCGGTTAATTCAGTATTAATCAGTTAATTTATTATTCTATCCAGGAACGTGGAATATACAGTTGATTCTATGTTCCTGTTCTATCGGTTAATTCCCTATTCTATCAGTTATAGTTAATCCAATATTCTATCAGTTATAGTTAATCCCATATTCTATCAGTTATAGTTAATCCCTTATTATATCAGTTATAGTTCATCCCATATTCTATCAGTAATAGTTAATCCCATATTCTATCAGTTATAGTTAATCCCATATTCTATCAGTTATAGTTAATCCCTTATTATATCAGTTATAGTTCATCCCATATTCTATCAGTAATAGTTAATCCAATATTCTATCAGTTATAGTTAATCCCATATTCTATCAGTTATAGTTAATCCCTTATTATATCAGTTATAGTTCATCCCATATTCTATCAGTTATAGTTAATCCCATATTCTATCAGTTATAGTTAATCCCTTATTATATCGCTTAATTCATTATTCCTGGTTAGTTCATAGTTTTATCGGCTAATTAATTATTATATCGGTTTATTCATTATTTTATCCGAGCAATTTCAGTTTGACCATGGGGCTTTAAAGTATATAAAAGATCGATGGGTAAATTTTCTTTCAACCTCCTAAAATACACGGTCCTATTTTCTCAAACGATTTATTTTCTCAAACGCTTTATATCATTATCGAATACCTTTTCAAGTACATAGAATTTGTTATTTGGGATTGTTTCAATACACAACAAACTACTGAAAATTTTATGTTACTAAAAATTGTAAGACTGTTTCATTGAAATCCCACCATCCCTGAAGACCTCACCAGCCCCTCCACAGCCCTCCCCTACTCCCTCTTTTCCGATTCCGGAACCGGAAATGCATCAAGTCTGAACGGTATGAGATCAAAGCGGCTAATTTATTGAGAAGGTCGCTGTTATGTAACATTCCTTCTTTTATTAAATTACTTAAGTATATCTAAATGTACTTTAAATCATCTGAAACTACTCAGAAAAACAAATAAGTGAATGAGTTGAGATTAGCACTATAAGTATTTCGTTATTTATGGCGGTCGGATACCGTGATATGCTGATTTAGAATAGCCAGCTGTTTATTTGATAAACTGATGAGTTTTGCGGAAAAGGGAACCAGATAGAGTAAATCAGACTGGGATTTGAGCTCGCCACCTGCCAACCAAACCGGTTCTAAGGAAACGACACAGATTCCCGCCATGTTACCCGTGTTTGATCACGTTCTTTTTTTTGTTATTGTTCTTATTGTTATTTCTATTCAGCACCAATGCATAGTAATTAACGTTTTTTTTGTGGTTTAAGGTTTATACAACAGTTATGAACACAATTCAAGTTTATTTGATAGTAAAAGAGTTTCAAAATGTTAGCTTAACATCAAAACAACGGCGCATAAACGGATACTGGCCCGTGTATTTTTTGAAGACTTACCCAAGATTGACTCATATATGACACATTCGTTCGTTATTTAATGTTCATTATTTAAGTGTATTATTTACTTGTACTAAAATCTGGAATTTGTAAATATGCACACAGACGGTCGACTCTCGGACATCAAATGAAATGTGTTGTAATATACTAGTTCGGTGCTTAGATACAAGACATTGATATCAGTGAAAGCAAACTGGAGGCCAGAGGGCTTATCATTCATAATGATTTATAGCCAATATTAATCTACGGTCAGGTTACTGATTGAAAGCGAAATTGCATGGGCATATATGAACTGATACGCCGGTCGCTCGGTCAGTCACATACGGAAAAAATGATCTCAGGGCGACATGCAAAATCTAGAAATACAGCTTGGTTGCACAAAACAAATGATTAAGACACGAAAGCTGTTGTTTTAATTTTTTTTACATGTTTCTATTTTGATATAACAACAGTATTTCAAACAATATAAACTGTACCTAAATAGTTTCAACGTTTGAATTGCTCAGGTTATTTTAGATGTTTGAACTTAGATGTCTTTTTTTAAGGCTCAAACATTTAACTGTTTTGTTTAACGCCACCCACTAGCACTTCTACGCCTCCACTTGCTCTCCTCTACACCGTCCCAATTCAGACTGAAACGTAAAACATGTCAGTGTTGCGGACGACCTTAGATTACCTTTCTCTTGCAAACACACTGTAAATATTTAACAAACTGTTTCTCGACTGGTACAGAAATTTGTTTTCACTAATCGATCAGGTAGACTACGCGCATCACGTAACAGAGTTTGGATATATTTTTATTTGATCTTTGTATTCAACGATATTTTCCACCTGTGTGATGTAGGCTGCCGTTCGTCTGTTGTTATCAAAATCAGCTTTTGTCAAGTTTGCTAGCTCTGTAAATAAATAAAACAACATTCTTTCCCGTAAGAAAGGCGTATTCCAAACTCTGAGACAGTGAATTTTCGTTGTTGTTGTTTTTGTTTGATGATGATGATGATGTAGACAATGGCGACTGTGATGATGATGATGATGATATGGATGGTGATGTAAATGATAATTGTGTTGATGGTGATAAGGAAGATCATGCTTATAAATATGATGATGATGATGATGATGATGCTACAGATGATGATGATGGTGGTGGTGATGATGATGGTGATGCTTATTGTAGTGATTATGATCACTATAAAGCTTCAAGCTTTCTTCACAATCGAGCTAAAATAAATTAGTATAAACAAAACTAAAGATGTCCAGACATACACATACATGAACCCTTTTTTCTATGTATAAAGCAAGATGTTGTGCAGTATGCTGTAAAGATGGTAAACAAAACTGTAACCTGGGTAATCTACATTCACGATACTCCAAATATTTACCCTCGAGCTTACAAACATAGTGTGAAAACGATCAAAATTTCCCTGTTTTATGGAAACAATTTGCCATGCATCAAATGTACTTATTGATCGGATCTTAATACATTTTTCTTTTTTGTTGCTAATTATTCAACTGTATCCGCCCAGACTTTGTTTTAAAAAGTGTTTTAATTAAATTATTTGATTGACTGTTTTACACCTTAGGTTTGGTAAGTTTAGTTGTACATTGCTGTATCGTTTCGTTTTCGTGAAGGATGAGAATGGATGGCTATCAAAGGGTATTTTGAACTCATTTTCAATGTTCAAACGTAGATTTTGTTTACTTGAGTTACACAAAAAGCAGTCGCAGGAGTAGTGGCGTATGCTGATTTGATATCACAGTGCTGTGTTACTTAATTATTAAACAGAAGTGTATTTACAAACTACATATATTCGAACAAGTAAACAACCGTCCCGGTTAAAACTTTACATAGCAAACAAATTCTATAAGATGTATAGCAAAAATCTAATAAGTACATGAGAAGTAGGCATTTAATCTGTTTCATAGTTACTTAAACATTCCATTTAAATAGATAAAATGTTATACATGTAACAATAGATCTACTAGTATTGTTTTTAAGTATGACCATCCTTGAATAGTATTTGAATTGTCAATAAATCAAACGTAGAAGTGTATATAAATAGTGGAGACTATAACGTTTAGTTTAGTTTTTGCGATTAACAGCAACTTTTAATTATTTTAAAGCTTAGTTAAGTTAATGCAAACAATATTTTACTTAAAATTTAGCTAAAGTTATGCAATTTGTTTTCTGCTCGGTTGTGAAGAAAGCTCGAAGAAAGATACATTTATATCACATGTCCTTATACATACACATCCTCAGTATTTTCAGACTGGCATTTGTTATGGTATTAATATTGAAGGCAGTGTTGTAGGCACATAACCATCCACCATGAAAGTCCATAAGACTACAGGTCATAACCCATACAGTATCATACTAAACTCGTTTAAATGTATATAAGGTCCTGCAATAAATTTCATAGCATACAGTGGAAACTATTATTTAGACATATACCGAAAGGCAATGCCGTCTGTGAAATGACAAAACAACAACGATATAATCATCGTGGTCAAACCAGACAAGAAATTCATCGTCGTCATCATCATCACTATCGCCATCGTTTTTATTCGTGTTCCTTTTCATCGCAACCTCAAACATGATGGTGATGATAATGATGTCGTCGTCATCATCGTCATTAACATCATCTTCATAATCACCATCATCAGCAACAGCAGCAACAGCAGCAACAGCAGCAACATCAGCAGCTGCACTGTCATCACTGATCTAGTAAAAGATTATCTAGAATACAATAAGCTTACATCAAAAGTGAACTTCATTCACTTAGGTCACTGCACGCATTAAAATATGTTAATGTACGAAAACCACATGCATGTCAAATACAAGTGCACAATGTACACCATTGCATATTTTTAGATTTACAACTGAATAAACAAGTACCTCTATGAATGTTCAAAGCCATCATAACAATGACATTTAGTACAATTGTAATTTAACATGTAAAATTACAAGCCTCATCACTAGCTAAAACTTTTACCACCCCCATTTTCTGTATTAGATCACATGGGGTGACACGCGGTATTGCGCAATATCTAAACCTTTATTGCTCTGACCGCCAAGCACAGCCATATCTGGTACAGTCTAAGGTATTGTTAAATCCCATTAACTCCTTACTACATTTGAACATGATCATTTTTGCTTTCATGTCTGTCAATAAGGCTTCTAGTACGACATATGAAAAAGTAATAAACACGACTGCAATATGATTATGGGATATCAAATTCATTGTTAACGTTTTTTGTCAAAAGAAAAAACGTACGTGATACGGAGCGCACACTTCCTTGGTTTTTACTCATCGTGTATACGCAATGTAGCGGCTTGGATAATATTCCGCCGTCTTGACATGGATGGACTTGGATGACACTAGTTTTTTCCAAACCGCATAGTTATTAAATAAACTAAATATTGTTAACGAAGGGTTATTTCTGTGTTTTCCCCATTTTGAACAGAATATATTTACAATTTCTCCAGGTATAAAAACTTTACTCCCAGCAATGAAATCTCTATGATACATATGCTAGTGATAAATGATCGATTCTTTTATTTTCAAGACTTATGCAATTATTTATTATTGTATTTTACACGTCCATTAATATTTGTTTCAAATCTAGTGTATGATAAGATTAACTATAGTGATATTCAACTAATTTGGTGGTATATATAAGTTTCGAGTGGGTAATAAAACAACATGAACTTTTCTTGGTATAGGAATTGGGGCAAATAAGAATTCCGTTATTTCAAATTTAGATTGAACTGAAATCAAAACCACAGGGACTATGTTACATATCTTATTATGAAAGTATACATTTTTCACTGCCATATTTCAACAGTTAAATAGTGTGCATATATTGCGCGCCATTTAACAATACTATCAATAAATCGACAGACTGATCAAATATTTGCAAAGTGCTGATACACTATTGAGACCCAAACGGTAAATTAACATTTCTTAAAGGATCTATTTTTCTTACGCTATTGTCGCGTGCGCAGTGACACCCTCGGGTCGTGACCTTGAACCGAAAAAGTCATATTTTACGCTGTCAATCAGATGAACGTGTGAGATTAATTGATAAAATAGAATATGATATTTGAAAATGAATAAAACATGCAAACAATTTGTACAAGATTAAAACAGATAAAGCGATCGTATCTCTATTTTAAAGGCTGACATTTGCGCATGTGTATTGACAGAGCTTGAATGTACTTGTAGAAGATAAGTTGAAAAATTAATAGCTTCTAATTTTCACTTTAAACATTTAAATTCCATTCGCACAGCACCGTCAAAATTGAATGAATGGTGACCTTTGAAAGCAAAACTTTTGCAATAATTAAAGTAAAATGGTTGTTGTACTTGTTACCTACCATGACAACTGCTGTTGCGTTCTTATCAGGCATTACCTTTTCCCACTGCTTCCGTACGATGCAATGTCAATTACCGATGCATTTGTGATACCGATGCATTTGTGATACCGTTGCACTTATAAGAGAAGGCTACCGTAAGACATCCCCAAATACAACAATTGTAAAGAAAAGAATTCACCACAGCATCAGACAGAGTTCAAAGTTCAACTCAAATATTGAAGATCCTTGGTAACAATTCTCTAATCGTCTTTGACACTAGTACTACTTTTTTGTCATGTAAGCGTTGGCACGGTTATCCCTCATATAAAAGTTGGTAATCTGTGATTAGATCTTTGCATTCACACAAACTCATTCTAAGAGAACATTATGTGGAATGTGGAGCCTTCATGACGCAGTGGTAGCGCGTTGGCCTCAGAATCGTTGGTTCCAGGTTCGAATCCCACCCGTGCCAAGTAATGGAAGTGTCCATATGTAAGACACAGTCATTCCACATTGCCGCTCTCTCCATGTTCGAGGTTGAGTCCATCTGGAGTGAGTCGACAGAGCGATTTATATGAGTTCTAAGACTTGTTTAACACTCGAGAGTAAATAAATTAATGTAAGTATAATATAAAAGAAAAGTAGTGTAAAAACATGCTGAAAAATTTGAAAAAAATTAAAAAAAAAAAAAAAAAAAAAAACAGGCAAATGATTATTGTCAGAAACCACGTCTTTGAGGGGATTTCAGATACGTTTGTTTTGGGGGGGGGGGGGTTTGGGGTTGGGGGGTGTTTTTTTTTTTTGGTTTGGGGGGTTTTTTTTTTTTTTTTTTTGTGTTTTTTTTTTTTTTGGTTTTGTTCGATCCCCTGGGGGCCCCCTTTTTGTTTTGGTTTTGTGATGCTTCATCTGTTGGTATTGTAGATACGTAACAGTAAACATTCACAGTGTCTTCCTTATCAAGTTATTAAGATATAAATAGTTTTGCATGATGTTGGAGACAGGCCCTTTTACTGACCACACCACGGTGTCACTAAAATAATGTTCGTCTGCAAAATTCACACCATATTAATAGCCATTTTGCAAGCATCAGTCTATACCAAAGAGCAGAATACACTTAAACTAAGAAGACCGGTGTACAAGATGTGAAACTTGCACCATTCTTATAATTTGACATATAAATTAACTGTCTAAAATGTGATTTGGAATTAACTCATCATATAGGACCATAAATCACAATTATAAATCTGAATCTATATAACTAATCATATTGTAATATGTGTGTCGAACATTTAAATGTTTGTAAATATGTAACGTTGATGTATGTTTTCGATAACGTTATGTTTGTATAATGTATTTGTATATATATCTATACCTATGAGGAGGCAATAAAGATATCTATCATTCTTATAATTTGAAATGTATATTTTATAATGTAAAACAGGCTTTAGTATTTGTGCAGTTTGTCTGTTAAATGGAACTATACAACGGGACAAAATACATAAAATTTGAACTAAGTGTGAAAAATCAATCATATGTCTAAATGTTGTTTTTCCCCAATTGATCAAGTATATAATGCCATTTTGAATTGGTTATGAATCGCTCATAATTTATACAAGATCTATGTCAAAAATTTATGTGTTATCATTTACATTACATTATTCTATAATAAAACTGTACAAATAAATAGTTTTTATAAATTATATTTCGAATGTTATTTGCGTTATGGCCTGGTGCTCGTCACGCAGCGTTGCCCTGCCAATTCATTTGATAGTAAATCGAAAATATAATATTTTAGGGGTGATTTTTGTATGTATTCGTGCTGATAAAATCTTTATGACTCAAGGTAATGTCTCAATTTAAACATCTAAAGCCACAGAACCGTTGACAGCCGACAAATTTTGATTTAGGTGGAATTTCACTTGGTATAATACTTAATTGCGAA
>JAFMSR010001834.1:0-24978 GCA_022818135.1 Saxidomus purpurata | reverse complement strand
ACTCAATATTGGAATTAATTTATTTCTGTCAAAGTTATGATCGACTTGCATGATAATCTTCATCTTTAAAGGCACTAGAGCGCGCCGACGAAGTTGTGTATTACTTGCACTATACCGACAGTACGACTTGCTCACTTTCACGTGAAATGGGCAATGGTCACTTAAACAGAGTTATTATAAAATGACATAATCGTGAAGCAGAATAATTGCCCTGAACAGAAGATTTCACACTGTTCTCTATACATTGTATTTACAAATGCTGGAATCTTTTAAGAGTAGGTATTCGTACTACCGTTTAGAATCAACAAGATAGGGTTATTATTCGATTTTACTCAGTTTCTAAAATTCTTTTGAACATTTTTCAATTATGTCAGTTCTATTTATTGTGGATAGCTCGCCGTAAGTTTTAAATATGAAAAATCCAATCTGGTAACAAATTGTGTTCTAGAGTAGGCCTATAAGCCGATGACAGATATGTGCCAGCCGATTGATGATATAGGCAGAACAATATAGAGTCAGCAAGATAGAGATAAAAGCTAGACGCAAAAGCAAATTACTATGTAATTGCATATTGATTTTAAATTAATTTCTTCCTAAACACACTTTATTCACAATATATCACACTGTCTTCAAGGTTTTTCTGTTTCCCGTAAACATTTATAAATTCCCCGTCATTATTACTGACATATAGAAGATCATTTTCCGCTGAGACACACATTGACCAAGGAAGCTCTAACTTACTCTCCTCACCTTGAAGTATTTTGAGTTTAGTACATGTTGAGGATAAGACGTGTAAACAGTTGTTGTCTCTACTAGCAACAACAACGTTGCCATCTTCTTTCACGACAAGTCCTTCGGGTCTGTCAAGATCTCCCGCTCTATAGATCGTGATCACGTGACCTGTAGTCGACAATTTCAACACGGCATCTTTCCTATGATCAGACACATACATATATTTTCCTGTATGGCAAAACGCAATATAATACGGCGCTGAAAATATTTCCTCGCCATTTAAATTGGTTTCAATTCTTTTTAGAATTTTTCCATCGCTAGTGATAATTTCAACTTTCTCTGGGCACAAAAATGTGACAGCTGTCAGGCCATTACAGTGCGAAATTCCAAAACAATGGCCGTCTACTTTCATCCGACGAGTCTTCGATAAACCATTTAACGTGCCTAGATATTGGATCATCTGTTGCTCAGGTAACGTTACCCCTATTTCATGTTTGGAGACAACTGCAACATCAAAGGGTTCTGTGGGTAACACAAGTTTTGATATAATCACAGAATCGCTAATTCTTATAATTTTAACGTTGGAATTATTTCCATCAGCTATAACAAGGTCACCAGACGACAAAAATGACATACCAGAAATCCAGCATTTTTGTTGGTCATATTCCTCCCGAGGATCTATCTCTGCCAAACACTCTGGCGACTCAATTTTAACACTAGAGTTATCTTTAAGTTCAATGGTTGAAGAATGTTTATGATTATCGTAGCACGTTCTACACAGATATCTGTTGCATATTTCACAAAATTTCACAGCCCCCACGAGGTCTGATTGCGGATAACATAGATCACAGTACACCGACACTTTTCCTATTGAAGTAGTTCCACTTAAATGAGGCGGCGTTTCTGCGATCGAACCCTTAAACGTGTCTTTAAAATTGCCGATTTCTTCTTGTTTGCTTTCTAGAAGCCCCATATTCTTGTGTAAGTGTAAACTATCTCGTAAATTACTTTAATTGTTGTATTTCTTTATTAATTTAATACTCCGTGCCATTTAAGGTAAAGTATTATTTTAGAGTTATGCGTGTCCTTATTTTAAAATCAGAAATTATTTCAAGTTTTGCACGTAGTTATTTTTTACAAGAAATTTAAGTTTATATTACTAATCGTTAATAAAATCAACATAATGGAAACGGATCGGGATCAGTAGTTAATTTGGAGTATTCTTTTGTATTATTGAACGTTTGTGTGGTTCCATTGTTAAACAGAATGTATCGAGTCATTAAATCTTTTAAAAACATGAAATAAAGTAGAGAGTTGCAATAATTATCGTATTTCACCTTTACCGTAATAGAATTTCTAAAATGGACTTTACCACCTTCCAATTTGGGCAATACCATTAAAAATTCAAAGGGGTGTTCAATGAAAATTAAATAGCAAACAGTGGAGATCACGATCTGTCTGCACGGAGTCTTGACACGAGAGGAATGTGCTTTTTATGGAGTAAATATGAATTCAATGAGTCATTGACAAGTCCTCATTCATTTTTAATTTTATTTTTGCCTTTGAAGAGACAGCTTCCTAGTTGTTTTTGTAACATGTGCAAAACGGTTTCACATATTACATAATTTATCTAAAAGTAACGTTGTATCTTGAACTTTACAAAAGCAATGACTATAACTGATGATATCAACACCCCACTTCCTTGTTCAAATTCAGTAAACATAAAAAACTGGTGTAACGATTATGTATATGAAGAGGCAGTATCTGCAAACATTCACTTGAGTAAATATATTGTTTGTTTTTCAGTGACTGTACAATGATAATTCAACTTAAGACATATTGTAGTGTGTTCAGGGTAGCTTTTAAAAAGCTAGAAAGCGGCTTGCCTTTGTACGCGCTTGAAATGGAAGACTCGAGTAAGGAAGGAATGCTAGATAACTGACTTTATCGGAAGTTATGTAAATGAAGAAGAGAAAATATCACTAAAATATTACAGGGTCGGGCATAAGGGGGTGAGGTCCAGACCCAAAGCATCTGTGATCGCAACAACTATGCGCAGTTTCAAAGAATCCTGTTAACAGTTTTCAAAATTCTTTAACAAATGGGAATAGTTAATTAATTAGGCAACAGTTATGACCCTTACATTCTTAAGTTCCTGTCGATGTCTAAAATCCAAAAGTGAACGCTCACGTAATTGGTACCTACAATGTATACTTTTAAGAGGAGAACTTTGCAAAAGAAGATTATTCAAAACCGAGGAACACTAGAATTGTTGGTCTGCTATTAGACCATGTACCTCAGAACATGTGTACAACTTTTCACCAGACCGTAACCTACAAGTGTAAAATTGAACTTTTTGTAATGTAGTATATCACGGATGAAACGTGAGGTTGCTGTTACTTAAATATATTATAATAAAGTGAGTTTGTACATAGACTGTTAGCTATTCTTTGTATTTGTTGAATGTTTAATTAAAAATGCGTGTCATATACTTTATACAGAATTATCAAACAAACTACATTGATGTTCCTTACCGTATCATTGAATACAACTACATGTACCGGTATTATGTTTCTTCACTTTGTGTTAAATGGGCTCAAATTTGTCTTCAAAAGGCGAATGATCACCATGCAAGGTCATTCATACCCCCACCTTTGCGCATTGACTCAATGACTGGTGACTGAAGGGCGAAATGTGGAAGGTAGATTCGCGAGACACTCAATAGTGCAATGATTAAAGACATGCACACTAAGTTTGAAAGCAGTGCACAAAATACAGTACCATTACCTTGACAACGAGTCACATGCTTGGATCCTAGGTTTTGCTAGTTGTCACAATAAAGTGAACATTTGATTGCGTTACATGAAAATCTTTCTACAGATTTAAAAGATATTGTCCCGTGACCATTGACCCCTAAGTCTGAATTTGGTCTTGCACCAGTGTTGTTGGTACATCGGCTTCAATGTTAGTTTGATGAGATTACCTTTGACCCAAGTTCATGAAAATGTCATGACCTTTGGCGCCTACGTGCGACCTTGACCTTGACGTGGAAAATTAGAAACATGGAATCAGCACGTGGTCTCGATGGGATGTACATGACTCTTCAATATGTTTGGTATGGCGAGCTGTGTCACTACTTAGTTAGTAACTACAGTCAGGGAAACTAGTTTATACTGATATTTTTGTAATTAGAAAGATATCAGTTTAGTCACAGTTGACAGCTGTATTTTAAAAGAGAAAGAGCTGTCTCCTTTATAATAATATATCTTTCTTTGTAATATAGATTGCAGTATACTATATAGAGGTCTATTTACAATAAAGATAAATCTCTAAAGTACACAGTTATCTCTGACTTAAATATATATTTCTCAACAAAAATGCTTTATCTAAGTCATACAGATATCTCTGTAAGTATCTATGATACTATATGTAATATAAAGTGGGGTCACAAACACTTTTAAGTATTGAAATACCCCTGTCCCTTATGGCCGGGTCCAGCAAATTAGATCACTAGAACACAATTAGGGGCATATTAAGATCGATCCTACACATTGTTTAGTCTTTTTCCTAGCAGGTTATAAGAATTCAGTTGTTGCACCATCAGCCGTACTAGGGGTGAGGGATGTCTGATGACCAAGAAAACCCATTTTATAGACATCATTTACAGTATTGGTTTAATTTAGGTTATACCGATTTATTTTAGCTCGATTGTGAAGAAAGCTTGTAGCTTATTGAGTCACCCTCAGGTGCACATCCTGGAAATAGCCAGTACTACTGTCATATGAGGAAGTGCGGTCGTGGCCCCTATTGGGGCGCGAACCCGCAACCTCCGGGATATGCGGCAGACACCTTAACGTCTACACCACCGCTATTCTTAAAATAATATGAGTTTCATTATGGAGTAGTAAATAAGTTTGTACATCAAACGAACGATAAAAAACTGAGCAATTGTAAATTAATACATCAAAATATGTGATAAAATTAACTAATTCTCAAATATCTACTTCAAAAAATCTCATGTTTACCTTTTTGTGTCGTAAGAAAACGGATCTTTGTTTAATGAAAAACTGGCCTACACCAAATGATTGGTTGACATACATTAGGCCTATTAATCTTCCTGTTTGATAAAACCAAACCAAAACCACCATATACTGTTAAAAACAAATATCATTTTAGCCATGTCATGGGGAAACAAACATAATGTGTTTTTGCGACCGTTATCTATATGTAGAAAATTTAAGTTTTTGTTATGATCATGTGGTTGTGTTAACCTAAGATAAATAAGTTAAGTTATGTACATATTATTTAAGACTAGTATCTGATTAAGAATAGTATTACATATTAACAAATCACTCATCTAAATCTAAATACATGTGTCACACTTTAGTCTATGTATATGAGCTCTGCTGCATGAAAACCCCTCCCACAGCATGGCTCACACACAATTAGACTGTATCTGACTTTGTGTACAGTAAATTTCTTCTTTTCTTTAAAATCATAAAACAGGGTTTTGCAGAAATATGAACCATTCTAGGGTCGGAGAGTATAAGATTTAATTTTCAGTATTTATATAGTCTCTTGCAGTTCTATAAAGAACGGCCATATACTATTTTTATATTGATGAATTTATATGTGTAAATGATGTATATGAATGAGACGTAAATACAGAACCCTTGAAATGCCGGAAAAGGCAATATATATAATGAATTACATTAGAATGACTTAATATGGCTTTAAAATAACGATTAAATTAACAGAATTAATTGTGTGCTACGCGTTTCATACAATTCATCAGGCACATTACTAAGCTTCTGTTCATATTAACACAATAAGAATTTTCAAACACATCAAAGACCCTGCGCATGTTTTTGAAGCATGGCTTAAACCACCAACAGGGAGATTGCGCTGGGAAACCCTTGTTTACAACCCTGAAAGAGCTACATAATTAAAAGATGTTCAAAATATTCACAGATTTTTTTGTCTTATTCAGTTGCTTTTGTTGCATTTGTTTTAGTAAATGCCAAACGAAGTATACAATCTACTGTCACCTATGTGAATTTCCCTGAGATGCGCCAATAATTACACCTGTTACAGTAAAGAAAATGTAATATCGTTGTTATCTACATTTAAAACAATTTCGTGATAAATATATCCGGGTATCCAAATATTAAAAGTGGAAAAAGTATATCGTTAAGTTATGCAACATGTACATTGAACATTAATATCGATAAATTTGATATCTACTATATCCAGACACTCCTAACTATTAATTACATAATCTATTTAGATTTATTTCGGTTTATATGCATTATGTACAACTTCATGGTCGAACAAATAGATGCATCGTTTACATATGCATGTACAAACTCTAAACACATGAACAATGGACCGTGACATGCATATCAACACCATGGATAACACGAAAAAGAGTAAGACTCTTATATCCATTGTGGTCCTTGTTATTGACGGCATGACATAGAGAGACATGAACAATATTATCACAGCTGACATGACATATCTCATAATGATAAACTTAGTAGTTTTAAACAAATGTCGGCACTCCGTTTCGTTATTGATCTAACGGATGTTTAACCATTTTTTCTACAGTCTTAAAACAGTATCCGTTGATTTATTGGCTTCCATATATGCAGTGTATTATTTATAACAAACATCTTTACTGAGTAAATAGTTTATTTTTAACAATATCTCTGAGCACAAATTTTGAGAAACAACTTGAAGAAAACAATAACAACAAATTAGGTAGCAAACTTTTGTTACTAGTATATAAGTAAACTGTGCGAAAAAAAGAAGTAATACAACTAATTTTAAAGAGAAACACATTAATAAAAATACAACATTCATAGTATTAAGCAAGACAAATCAATGTCCGTTGGTCATTCAAAACACAATCTGACTTGCAAAATGAGTACTTCTTTTGTCTGACGGAATTAAGGTTTCAAACCCCAACACAACAATCCATACAACAAATAATGTCTTACTGTACTCAGTATTGTTAACATTCTTTTGTTGCTAGGCAACATTAAATCAAACGCAAATCGTTTTTGGTGGCGAACATTCCCATTGTTGCCATGGAAACTTGATGAACAATTCAATTGATATTAAGCGCAAAATTGTAACATTTCATAAAACACTAGTGAACAAGCTCTGTTGTTGAACAATATTTAAAATCTTTTGAAAGATTAATGTCAAATGTAGATAAATAAAGCTGATTTTAAGGGTTATCTTTTACCAGCCTGACCATTTCATCCAAAGTAAGTAAGTAATTTTGTAAATGTCTTACTTTTAAGATTATTAGCCAGTGCTACAATACATTCAGGTGACTAATAGCAACGATATCCTACAAATGGAACATATATCTGACATCTATGTTTGTATGTTTTCACATAAAAGTCATATGGTACGTTCATAATGTTGCTTTGTTTTCGATCTAGAACGGACCGTCATCAAGGAGCACAAGCAGAAAAGGCTCCCATACATATATTTGTAAGCGTCCAAAGTTTACTGGTTGGAATATTTGCACCTTACACAACTGGCTCGTACATTTTATTGAAATGTACATATAATTAAAAAACTAATAGTGATGTTGATATTTGTAGATCTAAGCATTTTGTTATAATGATAATGTGCTATGAATAAAAAGTTTTGAATTGGTGACATAACATTATTTTATAAGTGAACGTGTAAATGCGGAGCGGGCAAGGGCTGCTCGGCATGCACCGTACCATTGTCAATAATGTTAGATTCGTTTTCTCCAGTGACATTGTTTTGATTAATAACAGTCAAGTAGTCATCGTTAATAGTGTTATCAAAAGCTGTTTCCGAGTTGTAAGAGATTCCTAAACTCGTATCACTCCTGACTGAGTCCATTCGTCCTAGAGATGCAGGGTGTATGTATGCATTCACGTAGCGGCCACACCTATCTTGTGACAGCCTAGGACCCCAGTCGCTAGATTCAACGGTAGCATTCCTAATCTGAAAAAAACCTACTGCATGTAGAAATAATGCAACTCTTGCCGTGCGGTATACATACTTATTGGTTTAGCTCAA
Source organism: Saxidomus purpurata (assembly GCA_022818135.1). NCBI lineage: Eukaryota > Metazoa > Mollusca > Bivalvia > Venerida > Veneridae > Saxidomus > Saxidomus purpurata. Next base: position 17,178 of record JAFMSR010001834.1, on the reverse strand, counting down.
AATACATAAATGAAATTTCTTTTTTATCGACTATTCCCTACGTGTAGATGTAGAAAAGTTTTACCGACTTCGCGCTTAAACGAGACAAGCGCTATGTTTTAAACACTTAAACCTACTTTTGCAACAATTAAAAATAAAAAGTAAACGCTACAAAATAGATTACTGAAATTAGTTCCGTTAAAAGTACTAAGAAAGTTATGTTTCACCAACCCCCTTTTTTTTCTTGATTTGGTACACGCCCACCGACAGCATGATTAAGAATGGCGTAACAATAATAATCCAGCCAAACGCCTCTCCACCAGATGTTGTCTGTATTCCATTATAGCTGACCGAGGTGTAGCCGACAGCCGACGCAATGAATATAAACTGAGGAGAAAACAGTTTTCGCTATCGTAAATATTTCATATATATACTATGGCATCATACATTATCTACAATACGTCTGATAAGAATGTGTCAAGCCATTTTGCGCAACCATATCCTATCAATGCTTTGCCTCTATTACATGTTTATTAAATTTGCTTCACTTGTATTTTACTGATTCAAATTTATTGAATGGATACTAACTGTAATACACACTTACTGAACTATTTAGAAAGAACATTCAGAATCACTTGCTTCATCCCATATAGCATTAAATTAAATGAAAAATATGTTGAGGTGATGTCCTTTACAGAATGGTTTAGCGTTATTTATAAAAACATACCATTCCAAACGCTGGGGCAGTGAAACCCCACGTGACTATCCAGTACCATTTAAGTATACTGTGTTTTGTTCCAATCATCATCTCAACATCTGCAATAAACCTCTTTATTCCATACACCCAACAAACTGCCACACTCTCCATGATAAGAAACAGCGTTAGAGTGAAGTCGGCGGTGTAACGGTCCATCACAACAAACAAGTGAATACCACCAGTGGTTATCAATGGCAGACCCAATAGATACATTACAACACACATTCCAACGAGAATATATGTGCCCCTACTCTTGTAGACATCCGGGAACACATCTCCGATTGCAACATAAACTGTCCAGACCATAACAAACACAGAATCAACGCCCAATGTAAACACAACCATGAAGAACAGAAACGCCCAAATCGCAGATCCTGATAACTGGGATATGCCTTGCAAATATGAGATGAATATTATACCCGGACCTTGGTCGAATATCTTGTCTATTGGTTGGTTAAGTATGAAGGAGGCGTGGCCAAGGAAAGAGAATACAACGAACCCTCCGAATACGCTTGTTACTGTATTTACAGTACCTATAAATATAATATCAACAAGGTTAAGCGAGCTGTTACAACTGCATGTATTAATTGTCTTTACGTTTATGTATATGTAAACAATTTACAATTAAATATGATTAAACTAATAAGCTGTCTGCAGTTTAATCTAATGTTAATACAACAAAAATTACCGATCCTCTAATTAGTTGAACTAAAATGTTGTAAGATTTAAAAGTTCAGAACCAATATATTAGCATATATTAGGTTAATGTCTATGACGTCATTGGTCTTCAAGCAGTTTCTCAAAATTGCACCAACGAAAATTACTGTTTGAAAATTGTTAAGGTGGAAAAATCAAAATTTCCAATCTTGAAAAAAAACCAAGTTGGTCTGTTCTGGTAAAATCGCAAATCAATATGTTTGGATTTAGACATTATTCCAGTTTTAAAAGAGATTGATCTTGTTCTACCTAAAATGATTGCATCTCGTAAGACGTTTTTGTTAAACTTGTTGTAGCTTGCGAGAGTAATGTGTGAGCCAAATACTACGCCTATAGAATACATAGCTTGTGTAGCGGCACTGGACCATATTGCCATGTTTGACAGTTTTGAAGAGTCCATCTTCGTGTAATACTCTATTCCCACTTCATGACCTTTCAAGGTCAATCCACGAACAAATAGAATGAGCAACAACAAGAAAGGAAATGATGCCGTGAAATATATGATCTGGAACAAGAAAGAAAAATCTATGTTTCAATCTAGTTATATGACAAATATGTGAGGCATTGGCATTAGTAAATATGCCTCCATAAAAAGATACATCTTTTCGGAACTTGTCATGCTCCTAATTAAAATGTGATATTAGGCATAAACATAATAATATAAGCTGCATCAAGCGAATTTCCGCAGTATGACAATTTCACTTCGTTGTTTTCTCTTCCTTCTATTTCCGTATGCAGCAATTAATTCAGATGTTGAAATCATTTTCAGCAAAGGTATATACATTTGAAGTTTTTAATATCATAGTGCGTATATATGTTAATCAAGATGTTACAAATTGTGGCGTGTTCGGTTTGGTTTGCTTTATCGGTTACCCTTTTAAAGAAGGGCATACATTTAGACACACATAAACAGACATAGTATCTAATATTTCAAAAAAACAAAAATAATATCAAACAGGGAATGCCACGTACCAAAAACGCAGCCTCCCCAAAACCTCCTCAATGTGGCCTTTATGTGAAATTATATCAACAAACATTAACAAAATGATGAAATAAAATAATGATGGAAACATTCATATACATTGTTCTTTTATGTAAAAGCAATAATGTAATATATTTAGCATCTTAGATGAAATGATTGCTGAATGAAAAATACATACACTACTACAATAGGATGGCAAGATACGTATCAGCAGCCAACCAGAATGCTCAGATTTCTTAACATCATATCATTCGTCAGCAATCTTTTATATTGGACCGGTCTAATAAGTGAAATTGACCCTCAATTTTTGTTTTGGCCCTTTCTTTCAATTTTATGATATCTCTTCCTATTTTATTACGTCGGGTATTTAATGAATACTACGGCCAATAAACAATAATTATTTAATGAAATTATTTATAGAGAGTTATTTTAACAAATAAATATTTTACATGGGTAGTCATTTTTACAGAAAAAGTAACTTTTCACGCCAAATTTGAAACAATGACCAGGAAGTCACTTTTAGGTGTCAAAGAAAGACTGGGTAGTCACCTTCCGAATGGGTTGCTTTTTAACCATTACACTGCAAAGGATTGTGCATTTTTCTGACTGACATTACTTTCTCCACACAGTTAAAATCTCGCGACAATACTACTCATAATGTTTGATTGTTGCAAGTTTGTTGGAAGCGTCAATACATATGAAGGAAGATATACCCCTTTTTGCCAACAACAGAAATTAACAGTAGAATACGAACCATTGCAAGATGCTTTATACCGCGAACACAGCAATAAAACACCACCAGCCACACTATCAGCAAGGTGAGAGCGTTCCTTCCAACTACAGGTCCGATATCGTGCAGTCCTTCTGACTCGTGCACACCCAGCACAAATCTAAATTCATTGAACATCAATTTCCGCCTCTTTGTTAAACATTAAAACAAATCTTAAAAAAAATGTTTGTAATGATATATCCGGAGGGATATGTCTTATAAGAATAGCCTTACTTAAGTAGATAAGCATTTTTTTCTATAAACAAGGTTATTTAGTATTTGGCATATTCTTGTTTCCCTCAAAGCCGAGTTACGTAGTTGGATAACTAAAGCAGATGTTTGCTCGAACTTATTATTAAGTCACTGTTTATTTTACTCTAAGAAACATACTTAGAAAGACATTCAACGCTAAAAAGTTCAAGACTTTGCAAGAAATTCAATTTCCAAGAACATTTTTCCAAAGAAAAATATATTGGGGAGGGATTTGGAACCAGTAGAATTTTAGTCCTGGTCTTTAAGTAAATATTTTCAAAACATACCTGTGCCAATATTCTTCTTCTGGTGAGTGGAATTTTATTTCACATGAAGAGTATATCGCTCTAAAAGCACTAAACAAAACAGGATCAGCACTTCCATTTAGGGTGCCCCGTATTCTCTGTGTACACGAATCATCCAGTAAGCCTGTTGTAAATGCTTCGATTTTCAGACTTTCGTCATTAATGGCGTCAAAATTAGGGTAAGGTTCGTGTCTACATTGTGACGTAGCCCATGACTGCTGGCACTGTTGCCATGGCAACGGTCCACCAATATGCACAAAAGCTACCAGCATATAGTAGAAGGAGTACATGACGATAACGATGTAGTTTATGTTCGTCAAGAAAACATTGAACATTATAGCCCAGCCAACGCCCTTAAAAAGCGGACAAAATTTCCACACAGAGATCGGTCCTTCTGAGGAAAACTGTCCAATGAACATTTCCAGAAACATGATTGGAAATGCGCATAGAATGAGTGTAATTAGATACGGTATCATGAATGCCCCGCCTCCGTGGATGTAACATTTGTAGGGAAAACGCCAAATGTTTCCGAGACCTATCATGTAACCGAAACTTGTGAATAGAAACTCTAGCTTTCCACTCCATTGCATGCGATCCCGATCCATCATCATTAATTTATGTCATATGTGCTTATCTTTTAAAAATGTCGTCAAGTGTAACAGTAATTGTAAGTGGTATGCCAATAAATAAAGGACTCACCCATTTTTTAAAAAAAACATACAGTTTTCATTCTAGTTGTATAAATCTCCTTTTTAAACCGTTTCGAAGCATAATGTATTAGTTTAGATGTTTCTATAATGCATCCAAAAACAAAGTTTTTCTCGTCATATACTATCTCCCATTCCTTCTTTAACTGCTTACAGAATGAATTATTTTTTCGTCGATGCAACAACCTTTGTCAAAGCTCCGTGCAATCCTTTTTGTAACAACAGCAAACTATTCTTGTTAAATCAGGTTTATCCTTGTCCATAGTACTAATAACAGTATGACAAGATAGATAGATTGTGTTACTGGTTCCAAACGCTCATTACTTTCTTAAAAATTCCAGTCAAATAATTGCTTTCATAAATAAACCTGTTGTACTTCTACAACTGCGTAGTTTAAAAAGTATTGTGTTACTCATAATATTTCAATTACTTTATAAACAACTACTACGCTTCATTAAACATTACAAATAAGATTTGTATGTTCAAGTAAAACATGTAGTTTATATTTTACATCGAATTTATACTTTGTTTTACAGTTTATATTTACTGGTCCTCCCTGTTAGGTGATAGGGGTTGAAAACAGTTGTCAATTCCACCTATGATATGATTCTAATTTAAGATAACTATTTACGTCCTCCCCCATCAACTCTGGAAGTATCTGCCGTTCATCCCGGAAGTTGCGGGTTCGAGCCGCACTGGAGTTACGACCGTAGCTCCTCATATGACACCAGTGCTGGTTGTTCCAGGAAGTGGAATCGAGTGAGACTCGATAAGCTATACGCTTTCTTCACAATCGAGCTTAAGTAAATTAGAATAAGCTAAACTCTGGAAGTTCGTGAAATACATACATTGTATGACAGCACGGAAGGGATATACAAATGTAGTCGAGCATGCGTGTTTACTGACTCAACTGAGGAAATATGAATAGATATTTTTTTAAAGTTTATGACAGAAATTAGTATATGTACGGGCACTGATTTCTTAACGTTCTTTTATACTCTACAATTAGTTAATTTTTTAATTTATATCTCTAGGCAGTCTTTGTTATTTTAAGCTTGGATAATGGGTTAATTTTAATTATACATTGTATATTATTAAAATATTTAATTAACGAACTGAATGTCAAGCATTCATGTTGATTTCGGTCATCTTTGTCAACAGACAATGATAACTTCCTATTTCATTGGCTGATTAGTTTAGTAATAAGACTTTTGATTGGTCTTAGAAAGTTGTTTTGTTGAGGCCCGGCCTGTCTTTTATCTAATACTTATTCTTCACTGTTAGATATGATTTTGTCTTGATCACATGTTTCAAGAAATTTATTTCTTTGACCCAGATTTCAGTTATTGTATTGTTGTTTTGAAATTTTATTTATTTTGTATTATTGGTTGACGATTATAGTTATGTACATATCCTTAACAGATATGGTGAAAAACGTGAATTCTTTGAGTTCAAGGCTTTTTTATATTGAAGGAACTCGAGATTAGTAGGTAATTATATTCATAGAATGACCAGTATAATTTATTCATAGAAAGGACAGTGTGATTTATTCTATGATCAACCTGAGCTGTTGACAAGTGTATAGTGTTGATAACTGATAAATTGTGTGTATTTGATACATCGAGGATTTCTTTTGAACTGTGTGAATTTGATGAATACGTTGAACTGTGTGAATTTGTTGGATCGGCGGGTATTTATCAATTCAACAGTGTAGTTTCATTTATAAGTACATGTACATACACATTTAAGTATTTTCTTCGAGTCTTATGACCAGCATCAGCAAAGGCCAATATGCACATAAAAGCAAAGGAAGTTTATTTTGAGGTTGTTTAGTGAAATTTTGCCCTTTGAATGGAAAAAAATGAAAAATATGTTTGCAATGTGCGTTGTCATTATGTTTGTTTTTATAAGATGCATTGTGAATCTCCCCATGTGCGCGGGTCTGAAATTTACATTCCCAGCGTTTTTATCCATTATACAGGTACTTGTTGTAACCTGGAGTAATAATCACAGAAGTGTGAAACGAAGTCAAATGTCAAATTTTAACGGCCGTCACATGCTCATTTGCCGCGTATTGTTATAAAATAATTCATCTGAGATCTTTATATACACGGTGTTTTTATAATACATGTACATTGTAAATGCTTGAGCTTAGAAGTTAAATCCATGTGATTCATAAAGTATTTTCCGAGATGCTGATGATAATGTTGCGCAGGTATACCTCGAATGTATTCAGCGTCCAACTCTAGATCAATTACCAACGATAGCTCTGAAAACTCAAGAGTGCCTCATTTATAAGACTTTCAAGAATGTCCACCAACTCTTTCACTGGGCGGTTAATTGTTTGAGACTTACCACGACAATAATGTTGTATTTTGGTTGGAAATATTTATTTGATGTTGGGGCTGCATTGTAGGCCTTTGTTATTTTATATCCACAACCCTTTTTCGAGCTCCGATAGACAATGAGTGTCGTTGTCTATAGACCGCCTCGATAGCCTAGTGGTACAGCGTCCTCTTCGAGTGCGGGAGGTCGTGGATCCGTTCCCTGACCACGTCATTCCAAAGACGTAAACTGAAATGATACCAGTAGCTCCCTTGCTTGGCGCTTGGCATTTAAATAGAATCTGGCTTCTCTACTTTCATACCCTCATGGTGATGGATACTATCAGGAATGAAGTGTCGATAGTGATTAATATAAGATGTAATCGACCTAAAATAAATTAGTATAAACTAAACTAATGGCACGAGCTTGTCTATCTGACTTAAAACACATGACTATTATAATGAAATGTTCATGAAATTTGCGAGGTCAGTTTGGCAGATCCTGCATTTTCAGAACTTTGGCATATATATACATAATGTGCAATGTGTATATAGGTCCGTGGCAAAAGCTGGACGACCGGATGAAAGAACTTACACGATTGAAAGTATTTCATCTATTAAATACGAAATCCAAGACTTTGCATGATTAAGTATCAACCTTTTTGCAGGGTAGCTAAGTCGGTGCTGGTGTATGTATGTGACAAATTTTCAAGTCGGGGTTATTGGTCCGTTCGAAATCGGTGCAACGGTCCGTGGTAAAAACTGTTAAAGTAGGTGACAGGAGCCAGCTAAAGTCTTAGGTCTTGAATACATTTTCAGGGTACCTCCAAATGTGAGATTTTAAAGTTGATTCATATGGCAAAACTGTTTAAGTTGGTGTTAAAACGAGTCAGATCATGTTGTTGGACGCCTGTGGACCCAAAAATAAATAGGCATCATCTACTCATCTAGGCCAATTTGTGAGTGAACTTTAACTGAAGATTCTCAAGTTACTAAATTGCAGCGGATTCTGTTTCCAAAATTAAGACCCCGTGACCTTGAATTTTGACCCAAAAATATTTATTGGTCATCTACCTATCAAGACCAATGTGCGTATGAAGTTTGAAGGTTGTGGGTCGAATGGTTTACAAGTTATTGAGCGGAAATCAAAATTTCTGAGGAATACACAGAGTTACGTACTGACGGAATCTAGTTATCCTATAGTCCCTAACCGATGAACCTGTGCAATGTCTTAGACTGCAATTATAGAAAAAGTAACTACTCAGCAAAAAATGCACTTATCAAGGGCAACCGTCGTCATGTGCACCTACAGTAGAAACGAAAATTAACTATATTAGTATTACTCATACCTTGGATTTGACATGAGGGTGACCTTGACCTTTGGTCTGAGTAAAACAGCCACAACTCTCGGCCTCATTTATGAATATGAAAAGATTAGTAAAAAAACTGTGGCACAGTACTTATTATTTTCTTAGAAAGTCCAAGTCTGTTGAATTGGAGTTTAATAAATCTGTTCATGTGCATGCGAATTGTAACTGAATTTTAGTGTGAGGTTGACTTTCAAGGAACCAATTCTCGCAAGCAACATATATGATATATCATATATGTCTCAATCTTTTTTCAGGGCTGACTGTAATCCATAATTGTAATCCTTTATAGACATTTTAGAAATTATGGCACACAGACAAATGTTCAAACAGACAATTTAATTCCCTGAAGCACATGTCTCTCTTTTTTTTACTTTTCAATCTGACCAAATCTGACCAAAATCGTGTAAATCATCTGACAATAAAATGCAGTTAACATTTTTTATTCGCACAGTGGCTATAAACCACATCAAACTTTAAAATCTAAAAACAAAAATAATATCAAACAGGGAATGCCACGTACCAAAAACGCAGCCTCCCCAAAACGAGCCCCACAGCACCCAGAAGTGCACACCAAAACAAACAACACACACACAACACAACAACACACACACACACACACACAACACACACACACACACACACACACACACACACACACACACAACACACACACACAACACACACACACACACACACACACACACACACACACACACACACACACACACACACACACACACACACACACACACACACACACACACACACATTTGTTTATCATAAGCTAAATCTAGAAATGTTTTTGAAAGAATAAAAAAGAGTTGCCCCCTCCCCTTCCCCGCTTAATTGCAAACAGTTGAATTGGAAATTGTGAGTATATAGAAGGACAATAATGCCCTGTGACCTTGACCTTAGAGCTATTGATCCTAAATTACAACATGCAAAACTAGACTTCATACTAGTGTTGTCTTGAGTATTTTTTAATCAAAAGAGAACATCTGCAGCCAATGAATAAATCTGCATTATTCATGTAAGGTATTAAGTAATGACGGGAAGAAACATTCATATACCCGCTGAATATTCAAGTGCAACTTAAGACATTGAATTCTCATATGAATTTTCATTTATGTCCCATTTTGTACTTAATTTTAAGCAGAGAACAACAGCCCAGGGAATTTTAGTGACCCCTATGGTTATGGTCAATTTTAACCCCAGGGGCATGATTTGAAGAAACTTGTTTAAGCACAGCTGGACAATGCTACATGTACATATCAAAATCTAAGCTTTAGGTCTTATGGTTTTGGACAAAAATAGTTTTTTCTTATGTATGTCAATGTCAAACAAGTGACCCCTTGGGCACTGTAGATTTAGACACAAGAGGCATAATTTGAGCCATCTTTTGTTGTTTCATAATGACGTTTTTTGTGTAGGTTTTGTCCAAACTCACAAATGGTAATGGAGGTAAAATGTAGACAATATTCTTAATGTATAGGTCCTTTGAGCTTTAATGTAGTGAACTTGAATTTTGATATGCATAATTTGACTTTATACTGATACTTTGTGGAATGTTTGGAAATGAAGAGGAGACAATTTTTGTATCCCCATGTGACCTTGATCTCTGAGATATTGAACCCTAACTATAAATAAACAAGAGGGCCATGGTGGCCCTATATCCCTCAACTGAGTACCAGTGCACAAGTCTCACTCCGTGAAATTGATTTGTACAAAGTTGGTAGAGGACCAATAAACAATGTTACATACCAAGTATCTAAGCTCTAAGCCTTGTGGTTTAGGAGAAGATTTCAAGAGTTTTTCTATACCAAGTGACCTCCTGGGCAGAGTCAATTTTGACCCCTGGGGGATGAAATGAACAAATTTTAAAAAGGTTCACTAGACAGTGTTACACACTTAATATCTCAGCTCTAGACCTTCCGGTTTCTAAAGGTTGTCCTTCTTATGTCTATGTTAAAGTAATCTACCCCTTGGTTGGGCGAATATTAGACCCAGAGGCTTGAGTTGAACAAACTAACAGCTGTATACTAAACATCTTAGCTCTAGGCCTTGTGGTTTTGGAGAAAAAATTTTGAGGTTTTTCCTAAAGAATCCTTTGTAAATTAAGTGACCCCAAAGTGAGGTTAATTTTGATCCAGGGGTCATGATTTGAACAATTTTTGTAGTGTTTTACTAGGCAATGCTTTTGTGCCAAATATCTAAGCTTTATGCCTTGCCTTGTTTCGGAGATTTTTAAAGCTTTAACCTTTGTAAAATCAAGTGAACCAGTACATGCTTAATATCTAAGCATTGGGCCTTGGGATTTCAGAGAAGATTTTTTAAGTGTTTTATTTTTGCTGCCATAGCAACCAGATATATACAAGGAATACATATCTTTGAACAATTTTAGTAAAACTTTTTGCAAGGACCAACACTACAAAGTTTCATTTACACCGGCCCAATGGTTTTAGAGATGTCTTTTAAAGAAATATGTTGACAGACGATGGACAATCATTCATCCGAAATGCTAACCCTGGCACAACCAGGTGAGCTAAGAAAGTATGTCTGCCAAGGTGACACAATGACCTAAAGCCGTGTTTTACTAAGATATTTTGCTGCCGTTCCGTAATAAAAACATGTCCCTACATTAAAGGATTAGTATGCCAACATTAATACTAAAAGTCATTAAAGCTTACAGTAATTCACTAACAAAACTAATACTAATAATATATCCTTATCAAATTCTAAGGTCAGTTTAAGTTTGCAAAGTGCCTACATCAATGTGGGGGAGACATATTGATCCCAGTTCTAACCCACAATACAGTTTCAAAGTGTTACTTTCACTACAGGCTATACAAAAACTTTACAATTTCAAAAGCATTTGGCCTCTTATCAGGTTTGTAGTTCAAACCACTCCCCCCAAAATGGTAGATTTAAGCATCAGCCGCAGAAGCAAGGATCTCCATATCATCAGGTTTTGTATTTAAGAGCATTTTTTCTATGATATATTGTACTGCATCCTTGTCACTTTCTTCTGGCGTGTTTCCAAATTGGCATATCAGAGACAAGCACTACCAAGGTACATGAAAGTGACCAAATTTCAGATGCAGTGGAGCCTGGTAGGCAGTTGTACCAGGTTGAGCTGATCCACCAGCGATAGTCGTCATTATTGTAGTCATTGTTTTTATTTTGCTCAGTCCGATGTCATAGAACTTTACAACTTTAAGATCATCTGAGACAAGGATATTTTCTGGTTTGATATCTCTATGTATAATTTTGGGATTCTGATTGTGCAAATACGCGAGGGTCGGGCCTAAGGGGGTGAGGTCCAGACCCAAAGCATCTGTGATCCAAACAACTATGCGCAGTTTCAAAGATTCCTGTTAACAGTTTTCAAAATGCGGTAACAAATGGGAATAGTTAATCAATAAGGCAACAGTTTTGATCTTAACATTTTTAAGTGCCTGTTGATGTCCAAAATCCAAAAGTGAACGTTCACGTAATTGGTATCTATACCTATAACGTTACAATGAAATATTATTAAAAAACGAGGAACACCAGAGTTCTTCGTCTGCTATAAGACCATGTACCGCAGAACATGTGTACAACTTTTCACCGGACCGTTACCTACAGGTGTAAAATTGACCTTTTTGTAATGAAGTACTCTTATATCCATTGTGGTCCTTTTTAGTGATAGCTGAAATAGAGAGACATGAATTTGCAATGTTGTGGGTGATGAAATTTGAGGTTTTTGTTACTTAAATATATTATAATAATTTGAGTTTGTACAAAAACTGTTCGCTGTTCTTTGTATTTGTTCACTGGTTAATTAAAAACACATGCATTTGCGTGTCATATGCTTAATACAGAAAAATCAAACAAACTACATTGATTTTTCTTTCCGTGTCATTGAATACAACTGTTAAATTTCTTAACTTTGTGATAATGGGATCAGATTTGTCTACAAAAGGCGAATGATCAGGTTATTCATACTCCAACCCTTGCGCATTGACTCAATGACTGATGACTGAAAGGCGAAATGTGTAAGGGGTTACAATTGGTTGAGATTCGCGAGACACTCAGTGGTGCAATGATTAAAGACCTGCACACTTAGTTTGAAAGCAGTGCACAAAATACAGTACTATTATCTTGACAACGAGTCACATGCTTGCATCATAGGTTTTGCTAGTCGTCACAGTAAGATGAACATTTGACTGACGGTATATGAATAGATTTAAGAGATATTGTCCCGTGACCATAGACTTATAAATCTGAATTTGGTCTTGCACCAGTGTGGTTCGAACATCGGCTCCAATGTCATTTCGATGAGATTACCTTTGACCTAAGGTTCATGAAAATCTCATGACCGTTGGCGCTTACGTGCAGTCTTGGCTCGGAAAATTCGAAACATGGAATCAGCACGTGGTCTCGATGGGATGTACATGACTCTTCCATACGTTTGGTATGGCGAACTGTGTCACTACTTAGTAAGTCACTACAGTCAGGAAAACTAATTTATATTGATATTTTTGTAATTAGAAAGATATCAGTTTAGTCACAGTGACAGCTGTATTCAAAAAGAGCTATCTTTGTTCTGTGACTGATCTGAGCTGTCTCCTTTATAATAATATATCTGTCTTTGTAATATAGATGGCAGTATAATATATAGAGGTCTATTTGCAATAAAGATATCTATCTAAAGTACACAGTTATCTCTGACTTAAATATATATTTCTCAACAAAATGCTTTATCTAAGTCATACAGATATCTCTGTAAGTATCTGTGATACGATATGTAATATAAAGTGGGGTCACAAACGCTTTTTAGTATTGAAATCCCCCTGTCCCTTCTGGTCGGGTCCAGCAAATTAGATCACTAGAATACAATTAGAGGCATACTAAGATCGATCCTACACATTGTTTAGTCTTTATCCTAGAAGGTTATAAGAATTCATTTGTTGCACCATCAGCCGTACTAGGGGTGAGGGATGTCTGATGACCAAGAAAACCCATTTTATAGACATCATTTACAGTATTAGTTTTATTGAGTTTATACTAATTTATTTTAGCTCGATTGTGAAGAAAGCTTGTAGCTTATTGAGTCACTCTCGGGTCCGCTTCCTGGAAAAAACCAGTACTACTGTCATATGAGGAGATACGATCGTGGCCCCTATTTGGGCTCGAACCCGCAACCTCCGGGATATGCGACAGACACCTTAACGTCTACTACACCGCTATTCATTACAGAATATGAGTTTCATTATTGAGTAGTGATTAAGTTTGTTCATCAAACGAACGATAAAAAACTGAGCAATTATAAAGTAATACATAAAAATATATGATAAAATTAACTAATTCTCTTTTCGGTGTCGTTAGAAAACAGATCTTTGTTTAATGAAAAACTGGCCTACAGACATACTATAGGCCTATTAATCTTCCTGTTTGATAAAACCAAACAAAAACCACCCTACTGTTAAAAAACTAATTTCATTTTAGCCATGTCATGGGAAAACAATTATAATGGGTTTTTTGCGACCGTTATCTATAGGTAGAAAATTTAAGTTTTTGTTATGATGATGTGGTTGTGTTGACCTAAGATTAATAAGTTAAGTAATGTACATATTATTTAAGACTAGTATCTGATTAAGAATAGTATTACATATTTACATATCACTCATCTAAATCTAAATACATGTGTCACAGTTTAGTCTATGTATATGGGGTCTTCTGCATGAAAACCCCTCCCACAGCATGGCTTACACACAATTAGACTGTATCTGACTTTGTATACAGTAAATTTCTTCTTTTCTTTAAAATCATAAAACAGGGTTTTGCAGAGACATGAACCATTCTAGGGTCGGAGAGTATAAGATTTAATTTTTCAGTATTTGTAAATGTGCTGAAATTGTTATCACATGATAGTGCCTGACTCAATAAATCTTTTTAAATAGACGAATACTATTGATAGTGTAAAAGAACATGTATTTCATCCTCTACAATACTAGCGTTTGAACAAAATGTCTTTTAAATGTGAAATGTGCATTATTGTGAAATGTGTATTGTAATTTATATAGTCTCTTGTAGTTCTATAAAGAACGGCCATATACTATCTTCATATTGATGAATTTATATGTGTAAATGATGTATATGGATGAAACGTAAATAAAATATATTTATTTTATGCTTTTCAGTGAAACACTGAAATATATCGGTGAAATAAAATTGGTATTTCACTGTTTCAAAGCAGTGAAAATATCATTTTTATTTTCACTGTTTTCTCCGAACTACTTTTTAACCACATTCTAAACAAAAATCCCATATTTTCACACCCAGAATCTACAGTTCGTCATGTATACAAAAGTATCATAAACATGATTGACAGTGAGTGATTAGTTACGCTTAAATACTTAGCTTTATCCAATATCTCACCTATGAGATACATATTTCCCCTCATTTATATTTAGGTGATAGAACATTACATAAAATCGAAAAATGGCTGTACATTTTTTATTTTTGAAATAAACATAGGGTTGTTGGTATTCATTTTCTTAGTTAGATCATTTTTTATCCATCTATCGTGATTTTGAATAAAAATTTGAGAAAAAGTTGATTTTCATTGTTTTTTTCACCACCATCCAATTTTCACAGTAATTTCTTAATACTTGTATGATCATGGTCTGAAACCTATAAGTCACCTATAAATAGTGGAAAACTACCTATACAATCGCTCATTATTCACACATGCATTAAATTGTGACAAATATTGCACTAAGGTCAGCCCTGGACCGAGCATTTTAAAATTGAGTATTACGCTACGACTCATGGTGTGACGAAGTGCAGACTTATTTAATAAAAATAATCAATTTAGGCCTATATATCTACTGAATTGATGTTTCATTTCGTTGTATGATAATTATAGATATGACTTCCTTAATAGTTTTATCTGAAATAATCAAAATATTTTGAACTACTTTTGTTGCGTTTTCAGTAATGATGGTAGTAATCATTCTGGGGTTCTCCATGGCAAATAAGAAATACTATAATTCCAAATTTTACTGAATGTTTTTGCCCAAAAAACATAAAATAAAAAGAAAAATTTGTTTGTTTCAGTGAAATATCGATTTTATTTCACAAGTGAACACCAAACATTGATATTTTCGAGTATATATATATATATATAGTCTTAAGGTATAAAACCATTGAGATGCCGGAAAAGGCACTATATATAATTAATTAATTAAAAATGTCTTGAAATGGCTTTAAAATAACGATTTAATTTACAAAGTTTACTGTGCTACGCGTTTCATACAATTCACCAGGCACACAACTGAACTTCTGTATGGTGACAAGTCGCGTTTCATATTTATACAATAAGAATTTTGATGCAAAGCATCAAAGACGCCGCGCATGTTTTTGAAGCATGGCTTAAACCCCCAACTGGGAGATAGCGCTGGGAAACCCTTTTTTACAACTCTTAAAGAGATACAGAATTAAAAGATGTTCAAAATATTCACAGATTGTTTTTGTCATATTCTGTTGCTTTTGTTGCATTTTTTTAGTAAATGTCAACGAAGTATACTTTGTAAAAATCTACAGTCACCTATGTGAATTTCCCTGGGCGGCGCCAATAATTACTCCGATACAGTAACTCAAGCGAGGAGCTGTATAGCATTTTTTAAAGAAAAGGTAACATTGTTTTTATCTACATTTTAAACAGTTTCGTGATAAATATATCCGGGTATCCAAATATTAAAAGTGGAAAAAAGTATATCGTTAAGTTATGCTACATGTACATTGAACATTAATATCTAAAGAATTGATATCTACTATATCCAGACACGACTAACTATTAATTACATATTTAGATTTATTTCGGTTTATATGCATTATGTACAACTTCATGGTGGAACAAATAGATGCATCGTTTACATATACATGTACAAACTCTTAACACATGAACAAGGGATCGTGACATGCATATCAACACCATGGATAACACGAAAAAGAGTAAGACTCTTATATCCATTGTGGTCCTTGTTATTGATGGCTTGACATAAAGAGACATGAACAATACTATCACAGCTGACATTAACATGTCTCATAATGATAAACTTAGTAGTTTTAAACAAATGTCGGCACTCCATTTTGTGATTGATCTAACGGATGTTTAACCATTTTTTTCTACATTTTTAAAACAGTATCCGTTGATGTATTGGCTTCAATGTATGCAGTGCATTATTCATAACAAACATGTTTATTGAGTACATAGTTTATTTTTAAAAAGATCTCTGAGCACAAATTTTGAGAAACAACATGAAGAAAACTTTGTTACTAGTATATAAGTAAACTGAGCGGAAAAAGAAGTAATACAACTAATTTTAAAGAGAAATACATTCATAAAAATACAACATTCATAGTAATAAGCAAGACAAATCAATGTCCGTTGGTCATTCAAAACACAATCTGACTTGCAAAATTGACTACTTTTGTCTGACGGAATTGAGGTTTCAAACCCCAACACAACAACCCATACAACAAATAATGTCTTACTGTAGTCAGTATTGTTAACATTCTTTTGTTGCTAGGCAACATTATATCATACAGAAATCGTATTTGTTGGCAAACATCCCCACTGTTGCCACGGAAACTTGATGAACAATTCAAATGACATTTAGCGCAAAATTGTAACATTTCATACAACACAAGTGAACACGCTCTCTTGTTGAACAATATTTAACATCTTTTGAAAGATTCATGTCAAATTTAGACAAATAAAGCTGATTTTAATCGTTATCTTATATCAGACTATTTAATCCAAAGTTAGTAAGTAATTTTGTAAATGTTTTACTTTTAAGATTATAATTCAGTGCTACAATACATACAGGTGACCAATAGCAACAATATCCTACAAATGGAACATATTTGCTATATCACAGAAAACTCATATGGTATGTTCATAATGTTGCTTTGCTTTCGATCTAGAATGGACCTTCATCAAGGAACACAATCATTGTAAGCATCCAAA
>JAFMSR010001833.1:0-24990 GCA_022818135.1 Saxidomus purpurata | reverse complement strand
TACATGTACAATGTACACTTAATGTGAAACAGTTTAAAATCAGGTACTTACAATCTTAGCTTTGAATTATAGGTAATGTTAAAGGGTTCCTGACATTTATATATTAATTTACAGATCAAAGGAATAAGAGAAGACATAGAATACTATGTAGAATCAAATCAAGAACCAGATTTCGAGGAAAATGAGTTCATTTACGATGAATTGGAATTAGAGGATTTGGGTATGTATATTGCTTGAACAGTTCTTTGTCTTACTAAAACATCTAAGAATTGGCAGATTAAAGAAATTATTTTATTTAGAGACAGTTAAGATAGAACAAGATGCATCAAAGTTACTTTCCTTGACTCTGGCTGCAACTTAAGTGTGCAACCAAAAGGAGTTTTGATTCAAGATGTATTTCTAGTTGATAAAATACTTAATCCAGATTAACTTTCAAGAATTTTAGTGGCCATAATAGTCAGTTATGACGGTTAGCCATTAACAAAGATGATGAAAGATGAAGTTTTGAATGCAGCAAAAATTGATCATACTGCGTGACAACTTGCGAGTTAACATTTTTCACTTGTGATATAAAAGAGCAGGAGGTATATTGCTTGATTTTCTTGTAAATTAAATGTCCTTTCTTAGAGATAAAACATGGGTAAGTTGGGCAAGTTAACAAGTAGGTTGTACCATTAAGATTTTAGAAAATCACAACTGTAGCAAAGGAATACATTATATTTTTAGAACCAGCTGCACATTCACAAACTTCGCCACCTCATGATGAAGACCGATGCTCAGACAAATTATCAACAACGCCGACGTCGACAAATTCAAGTTCACCATCACCTAGTCCAGGAATTGCTAATCATTCCAAGGTTGGTTAACATTCTTAACCTAAACAGATTATTTGTGATGATTAAATGCCTATAATTTGTGAAAATTTGGAATAAATGATCTTGTATGTTTCCCAGTAATAGTGGTTTTGCTAAGCTCTCAAAGAAGTCTAGTCGACTTACATTTCCACTTCACATCTCAAGTTAAGATAATTTTGACAATAAGACACCATGGCTTAATATATAGTGCAAGGATTTCTCATCAGGAGATCCAATAAGCCATACAGGAGTGATATTTGTCAGCTTACAATGTATGCTTTAGTTATTAGCAATCATCCCAAGGCTTGTTCAGACAGCAGAATATTTTGACTGTCTTCAGTAGCATGTTGAGACCAGGATATCAATAGATGTCTGTGTCTGGTTGATCAGGGAAATAGATCCTTGACAATAAGTGCCTTCCAAATGATTCATGTAATTATGTTTTCAGTTGTTAGCAGATATTTTGTACTTTCTGTTTGTAACAAGAATATTTTGGAATATACTGTTTATATGCGTATGAAACTGCATGCCCTAACAGGCATGTGAAGTGTTTGGGGGGTGACTCACTATATTAAATGCAAAGTGATAGTAAAATGACACCCTGTATTTAATGCAAAGTGATCTGTTTGATAATAAGAGAGTAAATGTGATAGGCATGTACATAGTAAAATTAAAAATTGAAAAAGGAGAAAAAAAAATGTGTTCATCTTTTGAATGTTTTCACATACTGATTCCTTCAAATTTAAAAAGAATGTAGATAAGAAATAGAGAAATGAAGAAAAAAATACCTGTTTTTCTGCAGAAACAAATTTGTTCATGAAGTTAGTGGTTGTAAAAACCAGTTTAGTGTGTTTTCTTATGGAATGACGTTTTTTAAAACTTTTTCACATGGAAGGACTTTCCGTCTGCACTTTGCTGAGTAAAAGCTTATCTTAAGTTAGCTTACTATCCTGAAAGAATTATTGACTCTGTATAAACCATTAGCTTGCTTCTCTTTTCAGGATGATGACAGAAAAAGGCATAGAACTTCTGAAGAAACTGTAAGTCTGTTAGCACTTGTGTACTAAACAGATCCACTAGAATTTGTCTTAACATGCAAACATTCTTGTTGTACACAAGTTCAATTGATTTTTAGCTCACCTGGCTACGCCAGGGTGAGCTTTTCTGATCGATGATTGTCCGTCGTCCGTCAACATTTTGATTCAAATGACATCTCCTCTGAAACCTCTAGGCCAATGTTGATAAAACTATGCAGGAATGTTCCTTGCATGAAGCTCTACCAAAATTGTTCAAAGAATTCCATTCCATGCAGAACTCTGGTTGCTATGGCAATGAATAGGAAAAAACTTTAAAAATCTTCTTCTCTGAAACCACAAGGCCTAGAGCTTAGGTAGTTGGCATGTAGCATTGTCTAGTGGACCTCTACCAAGATTGTTCAAATTATGACCCCCGGTCAAAATTGACCCCGCGGGTGGGCCCTTAGTTTTTGCATAGGAATATATAGGGAAAACTTTAAAAATCTTCTTCTCTGAAACCACAAGGCCTAGAGCTAAGATATTTGGCATGTAGCATTGTCTAGTAGACCTCTACCAAGATTGTTCAAATTATGACCCCCGGGTCAAAATTGACCCAGCACCGGGGGTCACTTAGTTTTGCATAGGAATATATAGGAAAAACTTAAAAAATCTTTTTCTGAAAGCACAAGGCCTAGAGCTTAGATATTTGGCATGTAGCATTGGCTAGTGGACCTCTACCAAGATTGTTCAAATTATGAGCCCCGGATCAAAATTGACCCCGCACCGGGGGTCACTTAGTTTTACATAGGCTTATATAGTAAAAACTTTAAAAATCTTCTTCTCTGAAAACACAAGGCCTAGAGCTTAGATATTTGGCATGTAGCATTGGCTAGTGGACCTCCATATATTGTTCAAATTATGACCCCCGGGTCAAAATTGACCCCGCACCGGGGGTCACTTAGTTTTGCATAGGAATATATAGGAAAAACTTTTAAAATCTTCTTCTCTGAAAGCACAAGGCCTAGAGCTTAGATATTTGGCATGTAGCATTGGCTAGTGGACCTCTACCAAGATTGTTCAAATTATGAGCCCCGGATCAAAATTTGACCCCCCCCCCGGGGTCATTTAGTTTTACATAGGCTTATATAGTAAAAACTTTAAAAATCTTCTTCTCTGAAAGCACAAGGCCTAGAGCTTAGATATTTGGCATGTAGCATTGGCTAGTGGACCTCCATATATTGTTCAAATTATGACCCCGGGCCAAAATTGACCCGGGGCGGGCTCACACTTAGGTTTGCATAGGAATATATAGGAAAAACTTTAAAAAATCTTCTTCTCTGAAACCACAAGGCCTAGAGCTTAGATATTTGGCATGTAGCATTGCCTAGTAGACCTCTTTAAAGTTTGTTCAAATTATGCCCCTGGGGTCAAAATTGACCTTGCCCAGGGATGGGGGATCATTTGTTTTACAAAGGCGTATATAGGAAAACTTATTTGGTATATAACATTATCTAGTGATCTTCCACCAGGCAAGTGGACTTGTACCAAGGTGAGCGATATAGGGCCATCTTGGCCCTCTTGTTAGATATTTTTAAGCAAAAACAAATGGGGGGTCAGGGTCACTAGAGTCAAGGTCACTGTTACTAAAAATGTAAAAAAAAAATTGGGGCCCAAGGTCACAAGGGTCAAGGTCAAGGGCACTGTAACTAAGATAGGGAGGAGTCAAGATGACTGTTTTTTTTTTAATTCTACAATTTCTACAGGCGCTGTTTAAACCTGCTTTGGCGGCATTGCCGCGTCTTCTTGTTTTATATTGAAAAAACTAGCGCTTTGTCATTTTGCAGAATATGTCGGACAGTATCAAAATCATTTAACAGGATTCAAAATTGAATTTCTGCCTGGTTGTTCCTTATTTTGATGATGCTGCTGAATTTATATATGGTGCTGCTGAGTTTACATAAACATGATTTGGGCTGTTGGAAACCTGAATCATTCTTGTATAGCTTCTTTAGAATCAGATGTGATGTCAGTTTAGTAACTTATAGTATTGGTGTTTTACAGAGAAACAAAAACAACAGTGCAACATCATCTTCATCATCGTCATCATCAAGTAGTTCGTCAAATAAACTACCAATTACTCCTACAAAAAAGTAAGTACCTGTCAATCGAAGAAAGAAATACCACTTTGGTCTGGGGGAAAAGAAAGCAGGTTTCGTTTGTAGAAACACTTCCTTTTATGTTTTAGCAGAAAATTTGAAGAAGATTCTAAAGAAAAATCACATTTTACTTGGTTTTTTGGTCGAAAAAAACTTTTTACTGTGATAACCCACTTCTAACTTTGTTAAATGTAAAAAAACTACCTTTTAACTAGTTTCTTGTGTAAACCATTGAGTATGCAATATGAGGTGTTATGTTTAGATCATGCTTTAATGTTTCTATAATTATGACTTACAAGTCAGTGCATACTTACAAGTCAGTGCAGACTTTACAAGAATATTCATACACCCTTTCATTTATGTGCCCAATAAATTTTTTTCACATACAGTTGGTTAAAAGATGCCTTGTTCATTAGAAACAGTTGTTTCAGTATTCTAACAGTTCTGCGCTCTAACCTTTTTTCTTTCATAGCAACAGCTATGACTATATTTTCAGCAGTCAATCTTCTATGAACTCTATAGATACCAACAGTAATCACTTGCCAAATGCGACTCCGCCCACCCATGGATGGTTAGATGGACAGAATAGCAATTCAGGTATTTCCCCGAAAGAGATAATTAAGCTAGCACGATATATAATCTTGTAACCACTTGGTGTAGGGTAACTTCTTGCTAGTATTCATCAATATTATCAGACCGCTATCACCTTACTGTTAGAATTGTGGCAGGTAACACGCAGAGATTCTTGATTTTAAAATTTATGATGCGTTGCGTGAAAAACAAACATTGCGTTGCAGTTACATGTATCATTTTTATCTGTGGGAGGTCAGGTGGGGAATAAGCAACAATTTCAGGTTACATTTTGGTGTTTCCAAAAGTTAATTTTTTTTTTCAGAAGTAATCAATTAGTGACTATTTACTACATTACTTAATATATAGCAGATATGAGTGGTGTTTTAAGGAGTTTAAATGCCAGTTTCAACCATATGTCAGTTACTTTAACAGGTGGGCAGTTTACCTAAACATTGACCTGGGAAGAGCCAGTACTAGAACATTATCTATAGTAAGAAACTGCCAACTTTCTCACATTATGACACGTGATTGGTAGCAGGGATCGAACCCATGACCTTTAATCAATAAGAGATTACAGTAGTTTCAAGTTGCCGACTCAAACCCCTTGGCCACAGAGGTAGACCAGATATAATTGAATGGTCAGGAACACCTACTACTATCATAGACTGTGATTAATTATTCACAGCCTGGCTGTTCATGGTCTACACCGTTCATTGAATTTCTGTGAATATAGAGTGGAATTCTCAAGATGAAAGTTAACATTACTCTAAATCTGCTTAATCTTTTCAACCAGATCAAGTCGTGATTAACTTGCACAGCCATGCAGTCTTCAATATCTACATTAATTGCTATTCAGTTAGTTGACACTTCTTTGAAAAATTAATGGTACTTTACAAATTGAAAGAAAGGCAGGTCTACTAGAAATTCTACAATGTAGGGATTAACAAAACAAGCTGCATTATCTATGTGTTGTACGGATAAAACAAGACGCTTCTGCACATTTTTCATTTGAATTTAAGGTAGCTGTAGACCCTGGCTTAATTCTTATTTGCTTAAATCTTCTTTTCTTGTGAACTTACACAAGTCTATAACAACCTAAAAAGGTTGAAGAGAAAGAAATAAATATGCCTGAATGCAATAAGGTATCGGGCATTTGATTGGATACATATACAGTATGTCAAAACAGTTTTAAGTTTAAAAATTTCACAGTTACCTGCCCATTTTCTAGTATGGTTCAGTTTCTAAATTCTCAGCCATAACCTTTAGATGTTTGACATACTTTACCTTTGCACTACTATGACTGTTGTTAGTAGATGATAAATAGCATGGATTTTACGAAAACTCTGACAAGCTGATTGGTTTGGTTTGAATGTATTTATAAATGCTGTACTGTCATCTTTAATAGGAGAAAGTTCATTCTTTTTGGTAACCTTCTGAAATTAACATAAGTTTGTCTTTACTGTCATTGTTTTAGTGTTAAAGAAACAGTTCATACTCACCTGCATGCCTAGTTATTTAATCAGAATATTGTCTACTTCTGTTTATGTTTGAAAGAGAAATTCCAAGTAACAAAGTCGGGGACACAAAGAAAAGACACATTTTTATCCCTCCTTTCCTTTGGTATCTAAAAACACTCTTTGAAAGTTTATAAAGTTCTTTTTCCAGTTTTAGAAATGTTGTGAACTTATAAGTAGTAACTTGTAAGTTTATATATTCAACAGAAGGCATTGCTGCATTTGCTTTGTTGAAAAAAAAATTCATGCCAGTGTAAAAATTGGTACTTTTGAGCCCAACAGACAAACCATTTGCCTCCTCGTAGAAAAAGTATTGCTTATGGTCAAGGCTTATTGTAGCTCAAAGATGCTGAAGAAGGATGTCAAACAGTCGATGATACATTCACATTTTCAAGTTGAAAGTCAACAGACAAGGAGTTGCCTTTCATTATAAAAATGTTAGTTTGCTGCAAAAAGTTGTAGCAATGTCAGTGATAAATACTTCAGCTCTACAAAAATTATATGCACTCAACAACTTTAAAAACGCACCCCTATTTGAATTTCAGTATTTCGATTAAAACCCGTCAAATGTAAAATGAAATGGTAAACATCATCTGTGTACAAGATAACCTAACTATTCCAACGGTTTGCACTCACTTTTTGTAAGCATATTTTCTGCAAGAGAATGACATTGCTTGCTTGGATTGGCCTTCGCTCTCCCCAGATATGGGTTCAATTGAACATGTCTGGGATGAGCTTGGTCGTCGCGTGAGAGCTCGTACGCCACAACCTGCCATAGTTCCTCAACTTTGCCGTGCCCTCTTAGAAGAATGGCAAAATATCCCAAAGCATCGCTTTGCTGAAGTTGTGTTGTCTATGAGGCGTCGGTGCACAGCATGTCTTGTAGCTAATAGGTCATACACACGATATTGACTTTTGTGAACTCACTGTTTTCACTTAGTGACTTCGTAAGTGTCGTAAAATACATAAATTGTTATCTATCAAAATAAAATTCCTACAGATGATGTCTATCAAATTGATTATTATTTGTGTCAAATTTCATGAAAATATTTTATCATATTCAGTGTTAAAATCATCAAAATATGACTGGTGCGTTTTTAAAGTTGTTGAGTGTAAAAGAAAGCACTAAAAAACTTGGAATATCTCTTTGAAACTGGTGTACAACCTAAGAATCTGCTGTTATATTGTAGGTTCCCCTATATCTTCACGAATACAAAATAATGTGCCGCCTTCTGTATGGCAGCGAACCCCCTCTTCTACAGCTGCTATGACTATGAGGCAACTTAACTTTAGCGAATTATCCTCTCCGACCAGCGGTAAGACACCTCGTGCATGATTTACACCAAAAACCATCATTGTATCCTCCCATGCATACTTTAGTTTGTTCATTGTAACCAATCTGTGCTGTTAATTTATTAGTCAACATGACATTGTGTTGTAGGCCGGTTCATATTTTAATCATTTCTTGTACATTTAAAAAAATGTTACAAAATAACATCTCTTACTTCTTTAGCATTAAATAGGCACACAAATTTCTAACAAGTCATGTTAACAGCTTTGGATACTTGGGCACGCTAACCAGTATCACTTTCATTTGAAAGTTTTAGTGCAATTTCATTACAGAAGTTGAGACTCATTTATAGCAAAAAGTTATAAAGAATTTTAGTCCCCTTCATTTTTAAAACAAATGCAAGCTGGTACCATGGAAGCAGAAACAGGGCTGACTAATGTAATTACGCAATAACATTTACATAAATAGCTGAACATCTGCATGTAGGCAAAATTATTAAGCTTTATATATTTAAGGTATACGTGAGAGTATCATAGAGAGACTTTCGATATCGATCATATCACTTTGTTGTTCATGTGTACATGTACTTTGACATTTAGTTTAATGTTTTGTTTGCCTGCTCTCATCAGGGCAGTGTGTTACGAACAAGGCTCACCCACGTCCTCTTTCAACCTTACCTTCCTGTACCACTCCCACTGCATAACAGTGCTTCTGAATGAACCATAGTGTAATTATTTTATGACATGTCAGTGATCTTTCACCTGCAATTTGTGTACGGAAGTTGACAGGTTTTTTTAAAAGGGGATTTAATTTTAAGGAGTATGTTAACAGGCAGAATTTACATAAGCTATGCCAGATATAAAGAATTTTCAACAGAAACATGATATTGCATTGTTAAAGTTGTGTTAAAATCTTTGTTGGAAATGGAAAAAAATCTTGAGCAACTTGAGTCGTCAAATCTTCCCAATATGGTCAGAAAATTGGCTTTTATTAGAGATGGGTGGAAACTATCGTTTGGGTATAAATTGGATGTAGGATAAAATCTTCGTTCAGTAGCCCTTGTAATATCCAGCTAATTCTAAAAGGATGCCCAAATGTCAGTCTGGGTGGAATTTTGTTTGGGATGGAAACTGGATTATTTGTGAGTAAATCACCATCAACCTGTCAGACTGATGACATATTGTAAGACCTGAAATAAGGAAGACTAACCAAGTTGTGTTGCTAACACAGCAATACAATCGGGGTATGACCAGTAAGGAGCAGTAATGGCCCTCTGTGCTTGTTGCACATTTGATCTCCAATTTCTGTCTGTCTCTCTCTGTAGCTAGCTTAATTATGAGCATGGGGTTGGTGTGCATGAATGTTCAAGCTTATAAATAACTGTATTGTACATTAATTCCACAAAAGGTTCATCTGATAACATTACTGTTGTAGAATTTGATGTCTACAACAACAATATATGCTTTTGTATTACCTCCGTTTCACCATGTGGGGTGGTGGCTTTAAGTGAATCACACTGTCAACTTCATTGTTCCATTTTCTGTCTTTAACATGCCAATAACATTAATTTGATTTCGGCATGTTTATTAACTGTCTTCAAAATTAAACATTTATTCTTGCTCAGTAGTTCTGGTGTACAGAGGATATTGAACTATGGTACCTCAGTTCTTTGTGTCAAAACATTTGCATAACTTAACAGATGACTGGTGATCTATTTTTCAACATTGATTGTACAAAGTCTGATTTGGCTAGTATGGCCTTAACTTACTGGCTCACCTGAACACATGACTATTGTGATCAACAATTATCCGGCATCTGTCCATCAACAATATCTAGTAAGCACAATTTTAGTCCAATCTTACTGAAACTTTGTGACATTAATGACATTGATTAAATCTTGGTTGAGTTCAATACTGAGTCATCTAGGGTCAAAAACTAGCTCACTTGGTCAAGTTATAGAAAGACTTTGTTAACACTTAAGTGGGCACATTTTCAATTTGATCAATGTGAAACATGATATGAATAAGTTTCAGAATGTTTATCCATGTGAAATCTAGGTCAAGTGTTAAACTAGCCATAACTAGGTCACCTCATGCCAAAACTAGGTCACCAGATCAAAATACTTTTTAAATCCGTGTGAGCACTCTAGGCACCACTTTTTCTACCTGATCTGTATGAAAATAGCCCATAATGTTTGTCTCAATGATTTCTGGGTCAAATTGAAATCTGGGTCACCTGGGGTCAAAAAATCAGTCACGGTTTGTTTAAAGGAAAACATTGTTAACACTCAAGTCCCCACATTTAATACAAAAATTTCATGAAAATTGGTCAGTGTTTATCTTGATGATCAGTCTAGGTCACCTGGGGTCTAAAACTAGGCCACCAGGTCAAATCAAAGAAGTCTTTGTTAAAACTTTAAGAGGCCACATTTACTTCCAAATCTTCATGAATTGGTCAGAATATTTGTCTTGATGATTTCTAGGTCAAGAACGAATCTGGGTCACCTGGGATCAAAAACTAGAAAACACGGTCAAATCGAAGGAAAACTCAGGTGAGCGATATATGGCTATATTGGCCCTCTTGTTATGCCTTTCCAGTAATAATGGTGCACACCCTTATTCAGAATAAGGCACAGTTAAAGTATTAGCAAAGGCACAAAGAGGCTACTTGTAGAACCAAGAAGTACCTCCATCTTAATTCGAGCCTTCTACACACGGAGAGTATTAAGTAGCTGAATTTTTATGTTGTAAAATTACAATTGATGGTTGTCTATAGCTGTAGGTGATATAATAGTTGAGTACTAGGATCCATTTATTAGACAACATGCAAATTTTTGAAAATTCTACAATGCTTCATGAAATGATTATCTGAAACACTTGCAATTAATTTTAATGTAAGGGAAAAAATATGCTATGCCGCACTTACAATAATGTTATATTGCATATTTCAGATACTACAAAGAGCCAATCAAATTCATTAACAAATCATGTATCAGGACTTTCGAGCAGTGTGTCAAGCAGTGTGTTAGTGAACAGTATAACAACATCAGTAAACACTTCTGTAAACTCTGTCTCAACAAACAGTGTAGGAAATCCCTCCATCCCGCCTCACGGGGCGCTGCCATTGCTCAATAACGGGCTTGGCAAGGAATCGGTTTCACCTCCAATGTTGTCTTCACCAGTGTCGTCTTGTGCAGTAAACAGCAACAACAATAGTATAATAACATCATTATCATCATCGTTATCATCGTCGTTATCCTCATCTCAGGCAAACGCAATGAACAGTTTGAGTACGAGTAAAGCGGAGATATTGCCAGGTGTAATGAATGGACCTTTAAGTGCTGGAGGAGCTTTACATAAGGTAGGCTTCTCCTATATTCTGTTCTCGCGCTTAGATTTACTCAGCAGTGTAAGGTGAAAATTAGGGGGGTTTATTCTTTTAATTCTGATGGATTTAAATAATCGTGAACAAATAAAGTGCATATTCTGAATTAAAGGTAAGTGTTCTTTTTTATGGTACGATTCTCTTGTATGAAAAGGGGAGCTATCACATTAGCCATAGGGGTTTGTATATGAGCTCAGATAATTTGTGTTTTTAGTACCAGCCCTCTTTATTTCAAAATGGATGTAGTAGATGGCTTTGAAACTTACCATAACTTTTTTACCATCATAACCTCCATCTACAGACAAGAGTACCATAACTCTGTCAAGGTTTTTGGCAGAATTATGGCCCTTTTTGACTTAGAAGAGTGCTATTGTAGCTTGGTTAAGATTTGTGCGTAGACACCTCACTTTATTTCAAAACCATTGGAGGTATTGCTTTGAAAGTAATCATACTTGTTTACCATCAGTGACATACATCAAAAGACCGGTATACATAACTCTGTCAAGGTTTTTGGCGGAATTATGCCCCTTTTGTTTTAGAAAATACTTTGAATATGGGTAAAATCCACTTATTGCCTTAACCCTTTGAGATATTGGTTTGAAACTTTGAATGCTTGTTTACATCATTACCCCCATCTGTAGGCAAGAGAAGGTAAGTCTGTGAGGGATTTGTTTTAAAAATTAAGCCCCTTTATCGACTTAGGATATTGGTATAAATTTTTCGTACCAGTCCACTATTTTGACTAAACTGTTCGAGATATTACTTTGAAAGTTTGAATACTTGTTGTACCATCATGATCCCAAAACATGGGCAGGAGAAGGTAATTCTGCCAAGGATTTTATGTGAATTATGGCCCTTTTTGTCTTAGAAACTCAATTAAAATTTTCATTCTTGTCCACTTGTTGACTTAACCATTTTAGATATTACTTTGAAAGTTGGAGAACTTATGTACCATCATGAGACCTATATGTAAGCAACAGAAGCAAATACTCTGTGAAAATGTTTCTTGATTTGTACTTAGAAATTCCTAGTTAAAGTCTTGTGTGCCCTTAACTGTCAAAGTTTTGTTTTATTGGCAAGCACTAAAAAAGTCGAGCGCGCTGTCCTACTGACAGCTCTTGTTGTATGGTACCAAATCATTCTGTTGTTTGAAGATTCACATTAGCCATAGGGGTTTGTATATGAGCTCAGATAATTTGTGTTTAAAGTAGGCCTTTTATACAGGCTGGATGTATAAAAAATGGCTTCAAAAAATGAAATTTTGTACCATCTTTCAGTTTGGACTGTACCATAATCTGTTCAAAGGGGTGCTCACTAAAAATTGCCTGACTGAATAGCAAGCAGTGCATATTGTGATCAGACTGCAAAGATTTAGCTGCATAGACAGACTCTCTTGCCTCCTATAAGCGTTGTTGATTTTTTTTTGGTGAATGTGAGCTTGAGCTGTCAAAATTCAGTGCATAGTCAGAAGATCGGTCTCTTAACATTCCAACATAGTTATTAATTGGTGGATGAGTATGCTTGTTGTGTTTTCAGGATGGGCTATCACCAGATGAGATGTCATCTTTGAAATCTATCGCACAGCAGGCTGTGATGAATGCAGGTCTAGAAAACCAGATACCATCATCGACAGACTCTACGTCATCGGACACAATAGGTAATATACGTACATGATGTAACAAGCTCTGTAGAAGGTGTTTGTTTCTTTAGCAAGTTATGATATTCATATAATTCTAATTCTAAAATTACTCACTATTTTGTCTCTCTATACAAATACTGGAAAGTCAAAAATGACATCATATTGTGCCACATGTTGTTTAATGTATTTCCGTGAAGAAAATTATGCTTTGCATTTATTCACTTTTGTAATATCTGGTCATGTACGAATCAAAATAGCATCCTTTCAGTGTTGTTGTTGTCTAATAAACAACTGTTTGTTGTTCTGATGAGCAGTTATAGACCACTCAGCCTTCATGGTTAATTATTTCACATCAGAACTCCAAATACCTGTTTATTATTGTTTATTCTAACACGATCCCAACCTTTCTTATATAGATATAGAGGGAAAAAAGCTATTCATTATTAAACGATAAAATACATAACGCTTTCCACATGCAAACATTAGGGTAAATATGATATGCGTCCAATGCTTTGTGCTTGTAAGTTACTACGGAATTTTACAGGCACTACGCCAGAACGTGTATCCGCGGTATTTTTCAAAGACTATTTCGATTATAGAGTCGAAATAATAAATGCATCTCTGTATTTTATCGTTTAATAAAGATACAGATAGTCATTCGGATGAAAATTAAATTACTGTTGTTATGGACTCGTCATTTAATTACCTGAGTATCCAAATTCCTGACTGTATTTTTATTAACGATAAAACGATAAAATACAGGGACACATTTATTATTTCTTAATTATTACATAATGACC
Organism: Saxidomus purpurata; assembly: GCA_022818135.1. Taxonomy (NCBI): domain Eukaryota; kingdom Metazoa; phylum Mollusca; class Bivalvia; order Venerida; family Veneridae; genus Saxidomus; species Saxidomus purpurata. The sequence continues at coordinate 11,763 of JAFMSR010001833.1, read as the reverse complement.
TCCACTGTAATGGGTATTTTTCATAAATTATTGTTGAATGTTTTCTTAATTGACCTTTAATGTAAATATTGTATCATGTGATATAATCCTGTTTAAAGTAAATACAAATAAAAATGTATTAAATTAGTAATTGAACTCTGCATGCTAATTTTGTTAATATGATTTTGCAGTGCCATTCAACAATTCTGTGTCACAATTGTCACCTCAACCGAGTCCCGGTTCTCAGGATGGTAGCTTAACAAGTCAACAGGTGCCACAGACGACCACCATACACCTCAACCGGTTATTAGGTGTGGCGCCATTGGGTCCCGTACCGCTAGTAAAAGAACATTTATACCAGCTAACTATGGGAGAGGCAGCATTCCATCATCTGCCACATCCGTCAGATTCAGAAAGATTACGGTTAGTTTTACTTTCAGTTCAAAATAATTATAGTAGTCTGGTTTTTAAGCATATTGAGTTAATGTTATGTTCTGTTAATTGAGAAAACTTTTCTTGTGTTATTGCTTACTTGACATCCCCTGAGGTATGAACCTAAGATCTCCAAGTTATGCATTTGACACCATAACCTCTACACCTATACTATTTGAGAGTGTTACAACTGGACTTGAAGGAATGTTTACCTTGTCAGGTTTTGTTGACTGTAAGTAGTTGAAGCATCATTTGTCTTTGGAGACTTTGCTGAATTATAATAATCACAATTTTATCTGCAAGTATGTTAGAAAACATAAGAAAGATTAACATCCATATTTGATTTATTGAAATAATGTGAGTTTCAGTCAGAAATGCATTACTTTATTTATGATATGCAGTATGTTTTGAGACCTTGTGTACATTTATTTATTTTTACAGGCACTACTTGCCGAGAAACCCGTGTCCCACTCCACCGTATTACCCTCAGTTACCTCCACCCCACGCAGATTCAGTAGAGTTCTTTCAAAGATTATCAACTGAGACACTGTTTTTTATCTTTTATTATATGGAGGTATGTATGATAGCATGTTGTGTTGAAAATAATTATGTTGTTATGGGAACTAAAAGTACAGTTAAACCTGAGTTAATCGGCCACTAGTTTTTACTCAAGATACTGGTAACATAGAATATATAAAGGAAAACCTGGTTTAACTGGCATGATCAGGACTGGTGGTCCGGAAAGCATGTGGAATAAGGTTGGTTTTTCTTGCATATTCGATTGGCATTTCTGCTGATTTAACCCATGCCGGAAAAATTCTGTCTGGCCCACCCCCTGTGCCAAACAACACTTGTGAATTACTTCTTATGTAACATTATAAACATGGTTTCCAAAACACATCTGAATTGTGTTTGTTTTTTATGACAGTGCTTAATTTGGTACGTTTGCATTTAGAAATCCAGTTTGAAGTACAAGATGGTATGGTATGCAAGAAAAAGTTTCTATATGAGACATTTGGTTCAGATGGAAATATCCATCATTTCGATCTGAAGCGCATGCTCATGACAGAAACTAACACACTGTACAACCAGATTGATAATATATCACAGAGTGTCATGCTTTCAGATTAATAAGATGTTTCCGATATCTTTTGATGATATTATTATCCATGGTACAGAATTCATGGCTGTCCTATATTTAATTGTTCTATATTAATTTGTCATCTTAATGTCAAACTCTGAAACTTCTTGAAAATCAAAGGATGTCATTTAATATGCCAGAAAGTAAGTGTGTATGTATATTACTTTCATTTTTCCAAGTACTTGGTTGAATGTAAAAGGCTCATTTTGATTTCCAGGGTACCAAGGCTCAATATTTGGCAGCAAAAGCATTGAAAAAACAGTCATGGCGGTTTCATACAAAGTATATGATGTGGTTTCAACGACATGAAGAACCAAAGACTATTAACGAAGATTATGAACAGGTACTACTGCTTAACAAATTAATGCATCATTTACAGACATTGCTCTTACTACAGTATAGTTTATTTAGAAAATTTAGCAAGAAGGCAAAGAATGTTGGCCATGAGGTTATTACTTCATTCCCCTTTAGTCTATTTTATGGATATTGTCATAGTTAATAGATTTTGGAGTAAAATGCAGACAATATTTTTTTTAATCAGAAACGCGCTTAGAATTTTTTTCATTTATAATTTGCAGAGAACGTTTGATAAACAATGGCTGTGATTGTTTTGCTTGGAAGACTTCTTTTATAAAAGCCAAATTTGATTGAGTATCATTGGCACACCATGAAGTGCTCATGGTGAGCTATTGTGATCAACCTGTGTCAGTTGTGTTGTCAACAATTTCATACAAACAACATCTCAAAAGTCACTTAGCCAAATTCAGCCCAACTTCACAGGAATGTCCCTTGCATGGTCTTCTGTCAAAGCTGTTGAAAAATTTCATGCAAACCAAGTTTATTCAAATCATGCCCAAAGATTAAAATGTCTGTAGTTGCTATCCTATGTCCTTCAGTATGAGCAAATAATGAAAATGTTTTTTATTTTCAGGGCACATATATTTATTTTGACTATGAGAAATGGGGCCAAAGAAAAAAGGAAGGATTCACATTTGAATATCGTTACTTGGAAGATCGGGACTTGAATTGACTAGAAGAGCAATCCTGGCACTTGAAGTGCCGACCTACAAACAAGAGTGTTATCACTGCTGGGTGACACTTGGTGTGATTGACGGCAGGGAGACATGGTTACCATAGTGATCTACAAACACCTGCGTTCGTACACGTGCTCACATTAGTTCTGTTGTTGTGGGAAATATCCATCCCACCCAACCAATCAGTGTGCTTGACTTAAGAATTAATAAAACTGTGATCTGAGTTGTGGAAAAGCTTGAATTCTGGACCTTTTAATTAATTATGGCTAGAATTGAAGCCTTTACAAAACCAAGGTGTTCTATGTAAAATTTATTTTAACTTCTATGGATTTTAATATTACGGAATAATTTGGCAACACTGAGCTATTAATAGATACTACAGGAAAACCATATTCAGGCACTGGCGACAGTCGTGTTGAAAGCCTTGACTTGATGCTCCATTTTGTTGAGGTACCATTTGTGCTGTTTTACAATGAACAAAGAATCTCAAGTGCCTTGCTCATATTTATGCTGAACTGAGCAAGATTTTATTGCTCCGGAAGATAGGGTTTGAAAATGACAAATAAAAAAATACTCTAGATCTTATGTCATGCAACTCTTGACTTTTTCACCCCAGAAGATTGCCAAAAAGATCATAGAAAAGATTTCTGTTTTCATCATTCAAAAGCTATCAAAGCTGTTATTTTTCATATGTGCCCATTGTATTAGTCACATTGTATGTTGTGGCTAGTCGATTTGAACCAGAGCTACTTTTGCCAAAGAGGAATACATTGTGTGAATTTGTGTTTTCGGGAACAAACTTAACATGGACTTTCAAGTGCTGAGCAAACTCAGTTTTCGATACAATCAAATCATGATGAATATGGAAAGCATTTATTCACATGATGTAGCGCCTTGACTGGCGTGATCTCAATAAAGGAAACTCTGGTCAGAGACAACTCATCTACAAACAGTATTTTATACAGTGTTGAAGTGTGACAGATAGTTAGTTGTGTGTGTGACGTGGAGAATGTGCCTGTCACAGTTTCTACATGGATGGTTTCTATGACAACCAAGACATTTCAGTTTAACTAGAATGACATTAGTGCTGCCAGGATGTAAACTGTTGTCTTCAGAAACACCTTCATGTTACAGATTATTTTAGCAGCTGTTTTAAGTTACAGAATCTAGTCTTGTTAGTCTGTATGTTCATTGTTAAGCACTCTTAGTTTGTTTTCCTACCAGTATTTCTTTTCACTTCTGACATGAGGTTATGCCAGTGTCTTAAAATAAGGTACTGTACATCAATTAGGTTATGTTAATTTAGCCTTCAGCAGTTCTTTCATCATCTTAAACCTTAGAAGTTTTGTATGAGCCAAGCTGTGTAAAAACAAGTCTTAAGTATTTGCAGCCAGTGTTAGTCTAGATCAGTTTGTAGGATCTAAGAGGCAAATAGTTTTTAATGCTTTCCTAGCTAAGTTTCTTGAATGAATTTGTCTGTCAATCTTACAATTTGAACAGTGCCATTAATAGTTCAAAGGAGTGACAAGTGTAAATTTACTGACTAAAATAGCAAATAGTGCAGATCATGTCATCATGATCATAATGCACAGAGTTCAAACTGATCTTGGTCTGCACTAGTCCAACAAGTAGAAATAAGAATCTCCTGCTGCTGGCATGGTAAGAGTTAATAGCAACTTCATAATTTGATTTGTATCAGCAGTTACTGCAAATACCCAAATGTTTTTGTTTTCACCCAAAAAGGGCTCAACATAAGTGCAGAATTAGCTTTCATATGCCATGCAGATCATGTTGGTTACATTGTGATGGCATCTCATGGATAATTTTAAATGGTTTTAAATTATGAACGAACTACTGTTATAGTTGTGTACTGCTCCAAAAGAGGAAAGATCAGTTTGTTCTATTGTTAAGATGCCTTTTTGAGTCCTTAACTGTTCTAGATAACTATTGCAGCCTTGTTCATGTAAAGGTATTGAATTGAACAGAGAAAATGAAATCTATGTCAGAATTCTAGTGTTTAGAAATGTAGACTTCAGATATTTTCAGTTGTTTTTCATGTAAGTAATGCATTTTTAATCCCAGTGCAATAGACATTGCTATTAACTTTCCATTAACACATCTGTATCACCAAAAATACCTTGGAAATATCTGAAATCTATGCTTTGAACTTGACTGTAAAATCTATAACATGCACATTGGATTACAATTGCTGAACAATGTGTAAAAACAAATTTCAATACTATCACACCTGTGTTTAAGACTACCTCCAAATAATGAGCAACAGTGAAGAGAAAAAATGCATGTTAATCAGTATTAGAACACCTGTGAATATAGATCACCTCTAAACAAAGACTACTTCAGATTTTTCAGCCAATAGTCTTTGTTCACTGGTTTTACGGTATGTCGGGTATCTAGTTATTGATAATGGTAAAGAAAAATGCTATGCAATAAGAATAGTAAAAAAATTTCAGGTAATGAAACTAATTTATTTTAGGAGAAGCTACTTAGTGGGAATTTTGCTTTCTTATCGAAAATTGTATAGTCTTGGCAGTGCAAGTTTAACATTGTGGTTTTATAGAGGTCTTGTAACTCGGATCAAAACTACTGTGGGGTGGGGGGGGGGGGGATAGCTAAAATGTCTTGCAGTCTGGTATGTATCTGGCATATCCATAAGTTGTCATATAACATGATCCATACTGTTAGAAATATGTCCTTAATTCATAGACAGGGTAAATATTGGAAATGTGTAGAAGTGCACATTAAAATTGTGTCCATGGAGTGCACAGTTCCTGTATGTTAAAGTGCTGGTATGTTTGCTTAATGGTGCTCAATTTACAGGACTTTAAGTGTTATACAATGGTATTGCTAGGTGTACTTTGTACATTTTAGATTTTATATATATTTCACCCGACTGTATTATTGTATAACAGACATAAGCTCTGAGGTTGAAAGTCAATGAATGACAAATGGCAAAGATCTGATTTTATTTTCATTTTTTTTGCACTTTGTAAATGGATTTTTAGAGCCAAGGAACTTGAATTCCACGTAGTAGTTAAAGCATTTAAGCTTTTTATATCAGCAGTTATCTGTAATAATGTTTGTTATATCAATTCAAGGTTTCAACGCATTATGTCATATTTCAGATGAAATATAGGACTGTTTGCGTTTAACCCTTAAATTGTTAAGACTATGATTTATGAGAGAGTCAACACTGTATAACAATTATGGCCTTTATGAACATGTGATTTGATACAATGTGCAATAATGCAAAATATCAATGTTTTGATAGAGTTTGTACAGATGTAGAATATTTGTATTATGGTGGTGAAAACCATTCAAGTCCTGCTTAACAATAACCAATGTATTTTGACTTCGTGACCAGCCCTGATCCAAACTTGATGAATTAGACAGAGATTGTTGCTTTAGTATTTAGCTGATTAAATGCAGTACAGTAATAATTTCTTTAAAAAAATTAAGGACTTGTGTCCATATTGTACTTAATCGTTTCCATAGTGATACCATATGCTGATGTGTATGTGTACTAATCGCAAAAGTTAAGATGTGTTGATTTTTGCATAGCAGGGCTTGGAGTTAGCAAACAACTTGTGTGCTGTACTGTAAGTTATATAACAGATTATTTTAAAGAGTGATAAGCACTTTATGGCTTCCATATTATAATAAGAAACATTCCAAACTGCACAAGCCAATCAGGCAGGAGCTTTCATTGTTAGGCAGGTTTGCTTTTGAGAAATGATACTTGATTGGCTTGATATATTGGCTATGTTGCTACCAAAATCAGCAAATGTTAGATTAGTTTTAGGTTTTCTGTCTTCCCAACAGTTGTTTAAAACCCGATTTTCCGTCAGTACGATAGTTCAATATTTCATCTATACACTGTTTCAGTGAGCTTTGTATGAAAAAAGAATTACTTAACTTTAACCTGCAGAATTTTAAAATGAACTTGTCTACCTTCCGTTTTAAAATACATTATTTATTAAAGGAGCCCAAAGAAAATGGGACTTACTGAAGAGGGAATGGTTGAGGTCATGATCACACTGCAGTATGTGCAGGAAAGCTATGACCTGTACTGGTTCCTCACTCAGTAGGGTAAAGGTTAAACTTAACCCAATAGTTTTTATTCTTAAATTTTAAACAAATTGTTTCTTTATAACAAAAACAACAACCTGCTGTATCTTAATCAATAGTGACTATAAATACAGAATATGTCAAATTTGTCACATTAACCTGGTGTTAGTTCAATCTATTGTTTATAAATCCTCATACTTAATGTTACCTGCCCTTGTAAGGTTGTCTTTGTATTACAGAATTGTTTTATTCCTTATCAAACTTTAAAACATAATGGAGCATTTAGACATAACTTTGAACATGTATGTGAAGTAGATCACGTTTCAGGGGAATTCAAACTTGTTCTCTCTTGTCATTGTTATAGTTGTGATAATACTTTGTACAACACTTAATGAGAGTCTCTCTGGAGCAAAGGGGGCCAACTCTGACATGACTGATACTTCAGTCGTAAAGGAGTTGTGTTTCCTTGTTCTGTTGGCTCAACTCAAACTGTTGGTTTTTAGTCTATACAGATTGTATTAGATGATTGTGTATGCGATTGTGACTGTCCTATTTTTGTACAGCATAACTTGTGATACCCGGGTGTTCTTTACGCCTCTGGCACGGGGGAGAGCTGAGGTAGAGTGCCTCTGGCGCGGGGGAGAGTGGAGAGAGAGTGCTCTGCCATTATGCTGATTACCTTGTACATATATGACTGGGGGCCAAAGCACAAGGGTGATCAGACAATGCTGCAAACAAGACAAAAATAAAAAAAATGATTTTGTCAATACAGTTGTTTTCTTGTCATTTACCACAGTATATTAAGAGCATTATCATATTACCAGCCATATAAAACTTTACATGTCCATCCATTGCCCGTTTTACTTAGAAAAAATAATTCCCTCTTTAATCTATTGATAAGCTCTATCCAACTTAACAGGAATGTTCAGTAAGAAGCCCATACCATAGTAATTGTTCATAGTTCATTCCATTCAGTTCTCTTAGTACCTATAGGAACCACAAAGAAAAATCTTTAAAGTCTTAAGCTGCAAGGCACCAGGATTAATTGTCTGCCAAAATGGGTCATTTATTTTTGAATGCTTTTGGGGTGATTGTGCAAGATGTAAAAATGATAAGGAGAAATATAACTACCAGGCTTAGAGCTTAGATATTTAACATGTAACACCGTCCATTGACGTTGCCAATCGGATCACTTGATTTTACATAGGTTTGTATAGGAAAAACTTAAAAAATCTCTGAAACCACAAGGCCCAGAGCTTAGATATTTGGCATGTAGAATTGCCTAGTTGACCTCTACCAAAATTGAACCTACCTAGGGGTCCAGTTTATGTAAGGAAAACCTCTGAATCCACAGAGCTTAGATATTTGGAATGTAGCATTATGTTATGGACCTCTAACAAGATTAATAAGATTGATGAACTCTTAATCCCCTGGTCAAAATTGGGCCCAACCTAGGGGATTACTTGAATTAACAGATTTCTATAGGGAAACTACTCTGAAACCACAAGGCCTAGAGCTAAGGCATTTTACCTCTACTAAGATTGTTCAAATCATGACTCGTTAGTCAAAATTGACTGCATGAGGGTCACTTGATTTCACATCAATAGGCTTATTTCGAGAAAACCAAACATCTTATCTTAAATCAGAAGGCCCCATAGCTTAGATGTTTAGAATGTAGCATTGTGTAGTGTTCTCACCTAACAAGTGCTTCAATTGAGATCGAATTTACGGCAGCACAACTGCAGAACATTTTTGTTGTGCAAGAGTATGATACGGTCCATTTAGCAGAAGCTGTTTACTTTTTTATGTGTGAATTTCTAGATAAGAACTTACAATCATATTTGCAGGAAACGTCGATGACACCATTGAACTGTACATGGAATCTGCTTCTTGTGTGAATCAATCAGAAACTGAACTCGGTAAACTATATACTAGTAATTGAAAGTTTTCCCGATTTCTGCTGAGAACAGATTAATAAACCAGGGTGTAACATTGATGCGTTATCCTCTCGAGTCTTGTTCAATAAAAACTAAGGATGGGAACGAATATTGGAATATTTGTATTCCTCCCGAATATACGAATGCAAATTTCGCATTCGAATGTTCGCATATTTTATTATTTACATTAGCTTGTTTTCTTGGATGAGACCTCGGCATGTCTCCTGCCATGCCTATACTTAACAAAATGTGTGAGTCCAAAAAAGGAGAGATTTAGCTGACTGCAAGTTCCAGTTGATAATATTCCAGTGTAAAAAAAATCTAATCCTGGGACACTCTCCAGGCGGTGAATCTGTAGAGGTGATCATTTGCTATGTGTCAGTTGTTTGCTTCCAACTCTTCTCATCTCTCTTGAACCACAATCAGCGGGATGCCCGTTCAGCGGTGAGATTTAGCTTTCCTATAGCATTAAAGGCATTAAATATCTTCCACAGCGACGGTTCGGGGAAACCAATAACCCCAACCTGTACATGGAGAGCCATGTCTACCACACACACTCTGCACTGCTCCTTTAACTGTGTATAATCAATCCTTTTCCGTTAGTAGGCCTCATCGCATCGACATTCCCAAGAAAATGTCAAAGCGATCATCACCAGCCGTGTGTCTTTCCTGTACCAGAAAACGATATATTATAGTCTCAGTGTTGTATGGACATTGTCTTGGATGACCAGAGGTCAGCAGACACCTACCGCTTGTCAGACTAATCAATTGATGTTGCAGCTGATTGTTTAAAGCAACATGGCGCTCCTTGATGAACTGAATTGTTTTAGCTGTCTGTTTTCACCATTATCTCTTGGTAGATGTGGTCCATCAGCTAAATAACTAAGGACACAGTCATGTCTCCATCCGTATCTGTCTTGGGTAAGATATGTATTGTATGCTGACAGAATACATGTATGCTATTTGGTAATTGAGATAATATTCTGGATGATCTTAAAATCCATATCTGTGTTAAAAGGCTGGTGACGGTAACAGGTCATATATATAACCTAAGCAGGAATCTGAGCATGTAAATGGTTCGTACCGCCAGATTTCTGCACATGTCAGCATTCTGCCAGGAGTTGACTAATTTTCATGCGCTTTGGGTGCACCATGCCGCTGCTTCTGTTCTTATTCCCTCTTCTTATACTAGACGTACCTCAGTTTGTACCAGCTCCCTCCTCTTCGTACTGTTGACGGTTCCCCATCTTTGGGTTTTGGTACTGTCAAGCTAATGGCGTCTAGGATTGTTTCGACCATGTCTTTATGACAGAGTCGATCCTCAGTTGAGTGCAGACCATTGTCTCTTAGCCGGTGTCTCAATAATTGCTTTCTTGTAAATCTCATCTTTTTATTCCTTGAGTGCCTCCTCTAAGTCTTGTCATCGCAACCTTGAATTCCCCCACCAAGGATGAGAGTCCAATGCTACTTAAACTAGGTGGTACCCCAGGCCACTATCGCAGGTGTCGGTAAATGACTCCAAGCCTTCCAAAACTCCAAGCCTTCCTCTACTGATGTAGCAACCTGATACAGCATGAATGGCCATACGAGTTCTGGTAGGAGCACGTGCTAGAACAGACCAGCCTTAGCGATTTACGTAAGATTTTGGAGTTCCGTTTTGATGCGCCGGATGTTAGTACCGATGAGGTAATCATCTTATCCTCTTGCACCTGGAGGCGAATTTCCTCGTAGTGCGTCTTTAATTAATGACAAGTCTTCTGGACTGCTTACGCTTGAACTTCATTTTAGCCAAGATGGCTGCCACGTTCAGTTCCGACAGTACTCATCTTGATTGCATATGCGTGTTTTAGTTTTTACCGTGAGGTCGTCTACAAAGCCTCTGCTTGGTGGTAGAGTACCTCGGATGCTGTCTGTGGCCCAAGGATTTTCCTCTTGGCTGCATTATTGATGAGAATCATACCAATCACAAATAAGTCGGCCAAAACGGTATATACAGTAACGATACCTTCCACGAGGCTCTGTCATGGTGTCCACCATGTCGTAACTTTATGCCCTTGAAATACCCATTGAATATCCCTTATATGATCTGGAATGTAGCACTGCTTCAGTGCTGTCTCAATCAGTTTAGATGTTATGGAACCATAGGCGTTGACAAGATTAAACCAAATTACTGTATTGGTCGTCTCTGTTAAGGGGGGTCACTGCTGAAATTCAAAATAACAAGAATTTTTATTGACCCTGTTTTTTATGGAGACTAACATTTTGCTAGTTAATTTCTGGAAAAATAATGATGGGTCAATGACTAACTTTTCGCAATATTAATATTTAGTGATACACCATCAGATAAAGGTGCTTAAGCAGAATTAGCTAGAATTTTGGTATTATAAACGTATATTATGTGGTGTAGTTTCAAATGGATATCACTTTCTAATCTTTTCTTATGTAGTATATTATACTTAAGGATGAAAAATTAGAGATAGTGGTATTTCTATCATCATCTGAATAAATATACGCTCCTTATTATTCACCCCACCCACTTTACTTTATAAAATTCATTTTTTCAATTTTTGATTATGAATATTTCATGACAAAAGGAGTAACAAGCTTTTTCAGATATTTGTCTGCAGTTTGATTCAAACCTTTGTTTTAGAATGCAAAAAAAAAAAAGGGGGTCAAGTGCATATAAGAAAGAAATTTAATAAAAACTGACAAAAAATGTGTTTTTAGATTTCGGCGAGCTTTGAGATATGACGGCATATGTCTGTAACAAAGAACTGTAAAAGAAACTAGTTATTAATGAGTTTTTATATCCTAACAATTCTCTTATAATACAGTTTGAATTATGTAAATATCTTAAAAGGTTTTGAGAAATGACTATTTTGTACCCCTACCCCCATTTTTTTGCATATGACAAAATTTGTCAATTTAGTCACCAAAGTGGGGTCAAAATTTTTTTCTCAAAAAGTTCAATTTTTTACGCTAAAAATTCCTATTGTGCCTAAGTTCACTACTACTTAATTGTTTTTTCCAGTTAACTCATCATTTTTGAAATACAACAAATGTAAGTTTCCGGAAGTGCACAAATCCAAAACCTCACCAGTGACCCCCTTAACCTTTGCATCGCGAAAAAGTTAGCTAATAGCGCGGAGTGCTC
>JAFMSR010001832.1:0-24960 GCA_022818135.1 Saxidomus purpurata | reverse complement strand
GTATCAGGATGCATGAATTTAATAAAGCTTGCTTTTAACATGTTATTCATAGTCTCAGTCAATGGTTTGGATTTTTAATTAGAGAACATTGATGAAACTTTATATGATGGGCAGAGATCATGAGATGTCATAGGTATTTTGAGTACTCGAATGTACTACCTTCATCAACCAGTAAGACTTTGGGGACAATTGGTTTACCCAGTACCTGTACGTAGAAATGTTTATCTAAATGTTCTTTGGTGTATGTGCAGTAGAATGCAACCACCAGTTGGAATACTTGCTATGTCAAATTGTATATGCTGAAGTTTCAATCTTTATGTAGATTCAATGTGAACAAATTTCATATAATGTATTTTATGCAAGTTATAAATAGATCAACACTGTTGCAGTACAATGTTGTTTTTTTTCCACAGTGCTGCTACAACAGGATTTTTAAAGGTGAGGTTTTATGATAAAACATGTACATGTACTATGTTTTATGTCGGCAAAGTTACGCGTAAGCAAAAACAACTACAGCTGCTTTTGTATTCACAAATTTGTAACAATTGGTGGATATCAGGTTTTCTCTTTGGCTGTGTGGTATTGGATCACACTAGAAGTTCCCCCTCTTGTGATCTAGAACTTCACGGCATACAGATACAACTCAGCGTATCAACCGACTGTCCACTTATCAACTGACTGTCTGCATATCAACTGACTGTCGACTTATCAACCGACTGTCTGGATATCAACCAACTGTTGATACTCTCTTTTTTTCTCACCTTCATTATTTATAGAATAATATATGGCGGAGCAGGGCCTTTGAGTGATAATCGCCCCCGGTAATGGAATAATTGCCAGAGGGCTTTAGCCCGAGGGCAATTATTACATACCCGGGCAATTATCACTCAAAGGCCCTGCTCAGCCATTTCTTTTTCTGTGTAATACATGTGTAGTCTCACCATCATCTGAGAGCCACTCTTTAATCTTTTTCATGTAACTCTTAGTTTTTATGACGGTAGATCTATTTCTTTTACTCTCTATTTTACTTTCTTTTTCTGTAATACATGTCTAGTCTCACCATCATCTGAGCGCCACTCTTTAATCTTTTTCATGTCAGTCTTAGTTTTCATGACGGTTGATCTATTCCTTTTACTCTCTATGAAGTTTAGAGTTTCTTCTTCTGTAACATGATGACTTACGGGTTTTTTTTTGCTCTTTTGTCGTCTAAATCAATCAACCTATTGGCTAAACACTCTAGCGTACGCTCGGCGTCAGCCATGTTTTTTCCGTTAAATGACGTCACGTTTGCACGTGCACGTTTTCCTAGGGCAATTATGCCATAATAGCCCTGCGCGCGGAGGGCCAAAAGCTGATAATACTTCGAGAGGACGGATAAAGCTTTTTTTCTCTATACTAAAGTGTTACTATATATAGTAACATATGTATTATTGTGGGAGAAATGCATTTAGTAAGCAACAAAACTATGAGTTTTTATCAGGTTTAATATTTGTATCGACAGAACAAGAAAATTTAACAACTGTAAATAAGGGAAAAACCTGAATAAACAAAAATACTGTGAGATTGTAGGTGCGGCAGTAGGTTGTAAAAACATTTAAGCTGTGCCATCCAAAGTTTTACCTACAGTTATGAAACTAGATCGCCCTGCGTGTTTCTACAGCGACCTAGATTTAAGCAGAGTCTGTCTCCATGACACTTACAGACAATTAGCAGTGTTATTACAAGCTCTTGTTTTCGACAGATATTGTTCTCCTCAATAAGGAGATTATAATAACAGCAATTATCAAAGTTGTGCTTGGTTACTCAGCCCAGCTAAATCATTATTAATCAAAACATCAAGAGATGGATTTGCAACTCTCGTATATTTCACAAGTTCTGGTAAGAGGCTAGCCATTCTGTATCTATAGAAACCAGCTATGGTGATCAGAGGACCGGTAACCTGAACGTGCAGCTTCCCATCACATCCTATTGCTACCAATTGTTCTATACATTGTACTTCAGTATCAGTCATGGAATCAATATTTTGAGATGCATGTTCATTTTTGTTCTTTGTTTGATACTTTTTGTACCCCAACCAATGTATTTTTTCATGTACTTTCTTAATTTTGAATGCATGATATGATAACTGGAAGAACCTACTGAATATTGCTAACAAAAGACAGAAGACAAAAGAAATTTAAAGAAACAGGAACACAAGGGATTATTGCTACACCCACTAGTCAGTTGCAAATCCATGTGTGTACATAGGTCAATGATTCAAGTTACGCCTATGAGATGGCTGAAATTAAGTAACTTGAAATTAGGTTATGTCAAAGATTTAAGAAGACAAACACTTTCTAGTAACATATCTTGTGACTCACAAATAAGTAACACTTTTTCTCAGCATCAAATATAAGAATACTGAAGTGAAATTGTAATGATATGTTAGTTTTGATTAAAACTGAAACAGCCTATTTGACCATTGAGATTGCCCAATGTGTGACAGTATATGATAATTGTGTATGTAATGCCCATAGCTGTGTTGTTTTAACAGTTAGTATATGTCTAAAAACAATTTAGCACAACAAATTCACGAAGCAAATACTTAAGCCCTGGATAGCAACACAATATGAGGTAGAAGAACTCTAAATTAAACTTGAATACAGATAGTATACCGATTGTTTTTTAACCATTTGAAATAATTTCTACTAGTTTGATTTGAAAATAAATATAAAAGAAGAGGTCCAAGAACATCTTGCTATATCTGTTCTATGTTATGAAGAATAGTCTCTGAAGAGAAAGTTCTTGAGTTTACACAAAGACATACATTAAAGACATAAGCAACAAACTGGTAAGCATGTGTGACATTTCAGTATTCTGTTCATTTCATCTGTCCCTATACTATGAATAAATAAGAAATAAGCCAAGCTATTTTGACAAAATTAACCTCATGTGTAATGCATATCTTAACAATCTTGGCTGACAGTAACACATGAATTCTTCCTGTAAAATCTATTTAAAAAACTGATCCGATGGTTTAAGAGGCAATGCAAAGCAAAATGTGGACAACAGCTGACGAGTAAAATGATGGACATTAAACAATCCTGATAGCTCACTATAAGCTCAAATGAGCATAAAAGTGTTGTATACTGCTTGAGCAACTTAGCAATCAAAGTTAAAAGAATGTGGTTTGGTCAGTTATGTTAGATAATCTAATACTTTTCATAGGCACATTATTTGTCATGGTGTTCTAAAACATTTCATTAACACATTTCAAAATACAAAGTAAATACAACTTATCACAGTCAAATAAATGTGAAGCTAAAAATTTGTGACACATGTGAATTACAATAAATAGTATTCTTTTAAATACATACAGATATACCAGTACAGTCAAACCTGTGATCAATGTATTAGCTCCTTCAGGCAGGTGGCAGTTATAGGTCGCCCCTAACACAGGTTTATCTGTACCTCATTTAAATATTGTGTTAGAATGGGTTTAAAATGTGCAAAACAAATAATGACAGAACACAACACGAAGTAACATGGTAGACAATGCTTAAAATGTATATTGCAAATAGTGATTATACCTTGATGTACAGAAAAAGCTCATAGTGAGTCATGAAACAGAACGTTTAAAATGTGCTTGACATAAAATGGTAATGCTTTGAATACAGAGACAGCTTGTCAAATGTCATAGAAGAGAATGTGAAAAATATGCGTTACAAATACAGGTGATGTTTTATTACATATCAAATTGGATAAATTTTTTTAAGTGTGCAATAAATGGAATGTTATTGTAGAAAAGCTGTTAAAAGGTTTATAATGTGAGTGGACCTTTATTTACTGAGATTAATTGATAAACATGAGTATTTAAAAGTTTAAACTATAACACTGATCTAAAACACTTTACCCTTACCCTGCCAAAATAAAATGGGCTTGTCCATCTGTCACTTTGGACTGTACCATTAGCTGCTCAAAGGGGTTCTCACTGAATATTTACTGACTGAATAGCAAACAGTGCAGATCATGATTAATTTTCAGGCTGATCATGATCTGCACTGGTCTCAAAGGTAGAATCACTTGCCAACAATAAGTTAATGAAGCAGACCCATCCGTGGTAAAAGTTATCACAATATTGTTAATGTCTAAAACTGATATAAACACATTCAATTCAAGTATAATTTCTTACCCTGCTTGCAGCATGTGATTCTGCCTCAAACAGTGACAAGTGCAGATCATGATATGTCAAAATTCAGTCTGCACATCCATGGTGGCTGATCATGACATGATCTACACTGTTAGCTATTCAGTCAGTAAATTATAACTGAGCATCTCTTTGAAAAAATAGTGTCACTTTCCAAATTCAAAGATGGACAAGTCCACATCAGAAATTAGCTATGAAAGGGTTCACAAGTCTGTGAGAATAATGACATGATGTAAGCTTGTGTCTAATTTCAACCATACTGAGAAAACCCATGTTCTAAAATATGGCACCTGATTTATTGTGTACGTCTGAATTTAGGTGAGATTTAGTTCCATACACTATACTCCTATATGCATACTGTTTGATTCGAAGCATTTTACAAGTACATTAGATCTCATTTAGCTATAAAGATATGTATTGCTACATGCACTATAGTAAAATTACATGTATGTAACACCTGCTTCTGGTCCAATAAAAAAATTTTTCTATGGCATTACTTCTGACACTCGAGTCTCATCCGATAGTAAAGTAATTCTCCAGGAGCATTATACACGACACTCGAATTTCATCTGATAGTAAAGTAATTATCCAGGAGCATTACATATGACACTAAAATTTCGTCTGATAGTAATTCTCTGAAAGCATTACACATGACACACTCAAATCTCGTCTGATAGCGAAGTAATTCTCCAGGAGCATTATACATGACACTCAAATCTCATCTGATAGTAAAGTAATTCTCGCCCAGCGGAATGCCAGAATGCAAACGCCGCCACTATAATCAGGTGCCACCACTGATGACTGCTACCCAGGAAATTGAACAACCCTGAAATAGATAATTTACCACATGGAAGTTTCACATTTTCACAGCTTCCCTTTCACATTTTTTCACATTTCCATACCATAACTTTCACATTTGTTTCATAAATATTTGAAAACAGTGTCTTCATTATAAAAAGTAAAGAGCTAACTGTTCAAATAAATATGCAAATACTGCTGTTGATGCTAAATATGAACTGATGGGCAAATGTAACGTACTACTGATGCTGAAGTGTTAGAAATTGGAAAGAATATGTCACCAACGCCAACAAAATAGTCAAGCTAGAAAAGGCCTTGTATGATAGAGAATGAATGACAATACAGAATGAAAGTACTGTGAAAATATGCACTAACAGTGGTATATTATCACACTGCATATGTCTGGGAGAGTGTGATTGAACTAAATCGTTGAGTTACAGGTTAAATTACTTAAAATAGTATGTATACACATGACATGTAGTTAGTAAAGAAAATCTACTGATACAGGCTATTATCAACAAGATTTGAATTAGTAACTGCTGTCCACAAGTGCTATCATGTTTGTGCATTTAATCATGAAAAATAATAATTACTGTATTAACGATTTTAGTTAAAATAATTTAAACCCCGCCAAAGTTATGTACCCAAAGAAACGAACCAGTGCTGTGATTATGAAAATGTGAAATTATAAAAGCAATACAGCAGAGGCTTATACAGTTATACTGATAAATACTGTAGCAAGGAACAGGACAGGATGAAACAGGACAGAATGTGACAAAGGTAATTCCTACATGTATATGTGGATTGTGGAAGTATACTAATATTAAATGTCAATACTTCTACCAAACTCCTCACAGTGGTTACCTCCCCTTACAGTGTACTTAAACCACTCCCAAAACATTTAGCATTTTTAATTACATCGGGAAGAAATTTAAACAAAAATGTTTGTAACTGCTTGTACATAAATGTCTATTTTTTAATTTTTTTGCAAAATCTTTTAGCTTTTCAAAAGTCTAACAAAAAAAGTTATTTCAATTTTTGATTTCAAAATCTTGTTTGCATGCTGTCACATGGTTTCTTAAATGTGTAGTGATTAAGGAGTCTAGCTCATCCAATCAAATCACTGAGAGGTGTTTGTACATGTAGTCCGACATGTTCTACAGTTTGGTTAATTGGTATCAAAAGAGAAAGAAATACATACCTGGAAAAAATCTTTCTGGAAATTTTGTAATATAAAATGCAAAAGCCAGCATCCCCAGACAGTACATCGTCACAACTTTTGGAATGAAAATCTGAAACACAAATAGATTCTAGATCATGACTTTATTATAAATATTTTAATCATATAATATCATCAGGAAAAGCTAAAAACATTAACAAAATGGTGCTGAAAGTCTTTTACTGTAACAGTTCTTAGTTGTTTTTAATATTCAACCTGCAAATAACGACCTTAAGTCTTAATTTGACCCTAGAACTCCAACCATTATGTTTTCCTTGGTTTTTACAGTTGTTTTCTCATTAAGCTAAAAGTACATCCGCAGCTCAGTGCTCGAAATCTGACTAGATAGTTACATACTGTTTAACTCTTGCAGTTTTAACCAGATAGTGTTCCACAGAAAAATCTTCCATTGTTTACAGGCATTACCTACTGTACTCCAAGCATAGCAGGAATTGTTCATGTTTGCAACTGCATTCAAACCAACACTTTACATTACAATAGCTTGATGTTCTTAATTTACACACTGCTAATGATAGCTCTGAACAGCTTTCAGCTTTGTGTTTGTGTGCGGGGTTAATTAGTATATACATTGTACTAATTTATTAATTCTAGATTGCGAAACAAGTTCTTACAACTTATATTAATTGCTCTCGAGACTCATTCCAGATGAAACCAAGCTCGAAGAGAGAGAGGCAATGTGGAATTATTTTTGTCTTGCCTAAGGACACTACCGACATGAGGTTTAATGTCTTCAGTTATGATCAGACTAACCATGTCTCCTGGGAAGGACCAATACTATACCCCCATCCTCCAAAATGGCAGCTTTTCACATAAGGAGTCAGGTCTATACCATGGCATTAACTTGTAACCCTCAAACAAATAGAGGCTTGGAAATTAAAAGTCAACAACCTTAACCCATGTGTGCCTAGTGTCTATTACAACATATGGCTTTTCAAACAGTTACATTCTGAAGCAGACGACAAATATAATGTTGTCTGATCAGGACTTAAGCTGTTAGCCTTTTGATCACAATTCTACAAAACACCCTTATTTATAGAAATAGACTTGCCCAAACTGGAAGTCATAAGATCACATATATAGATTCTAGGTGTTAAAGGCTTAAACACACATCAGTATAAAAAACAACATACCCGTACTATCTCAGAATTCCAGCCACCATTGAGGAAGTACCAATGACTAGCTGGGATAACACCATATCCCACAAGACCTACATAAACAGCGATCCTCTGACGGAACCAATGTTGATGGAAATATTTTGGATGAAATTGTACAAAAATGATCAGCCCAGTTAATACTGCTATGGTAAATAGATAAATATCTCTCCATATCTGAAAATACATATAATTACATGTTTAACTAATTTTAGTAACTTATTACTGTATACTTCAAAACCATTATTAGCTCACCTGAGCCATTATGTCAGCTTTATCACTTTCAGATGTTCATTCAGCTGTTTTGACATTCTTATAATTGTTTGACATAAATCAGGAACTGATAAGCCAGGAACAACTGACCTGTTAATATTGCTGCAGGTCAATAAAGTAGCCTTCCAAATTTGATATACATGTCTGTGATAAAAACAATTCCTGTTAGTCAACTGGTGAATCTGCACTTACAATCAGTGTAGATAAGGATCAACCTGCAAATCTGAGTGACCCTTTGAATGATTTATGGTAGTGTCCAAGTTAAAAGATGGACAAGTCCATTTTAGAAATTTAGCACTTTTAGGGCACCTTTCTTTCTGGTGTAACTCTAGTTTAGTGGGCAGCTTTATTTGTCATCCAATAAAATCTGTATTTCTGCTTTTTCATACATTCTACATTTACATCGAACATCTACTAGCCTGCTCTAAGTTTAAATCAGTTCATATTACTTCACTTTGTCATATAGAAACTGGCTTGGTGGATAGCAGGATAACATAGTAAAATAATATGTTAGTGTTTATCTCCATACGTTTCATGAAAAATAGAAAGTCATCTGTGACTCCACTCCCATCTATCTGTCTATTTTCCATATAACAGTACGAATAAACACTTACATAATAATACTAATACTGGATGGCTGCTTGTTCCAGGTTTTGCAGTATCTAGAAAAAAACAACAACATCACTTTATAAAATGTACTTACAGAAAGACAATAGAAAGCATAATGTACAGCTGGGAGATAGCATCCAATTACACCAACAAGAATACCAGCTAGATCTACTGCTAACCATCGCTTGCTAGCTCTCTCTGAGTGACAACCAAACATGTGAAATCCAGCAGAACATAACATACAGAACTGAAATATATCAGAATAATTTGTATTACATTCCATTTATCATTTGAGCAATTGATCACTTGTCTGACAAAACTTCTTTACAAACTTAATTTATGAAGATTTGTGTACTAAATAGATGAACATAGCACTAAATGTCATAAATGTGCTTGTTACATTTGCAGTTAGCAAACCGTAAATGCAATGGTAATCAAACATTTTGTCAATTGGAAATGTGAAAATATGAAAATTATTATGGGTTTACCGTACATCCAAACAAGGAATATGGTAAATATGAGATGCCTGCTGATTGGATGACAAAGACCTTGACTTTTGTGTTTGACATAATACTTTAAGCTACAAACAATATTCAATTCACATTTTAGCAAAAATTTCACGAATTTCTTTTGATGTCATTAAAGGGTTAAAAGCACCATCAGAGTACGCTGATGGTATGCTCTGCTCCTTGTTTCCTGTGGCAGTTACAATCTGCTTACTTTAAAGTCAATCATTTTACATTGATTGAAGACTCATATTCTTGCAACTCAACAATGACTGCCTTCTGGTCTTCTAACCAGTACATGCTCTAAAATTATGAAGTCAATTTCTATCTACAAGATTGACTTGTGATGAGTCCAACACTGTGCCCCTACACCACAGCATCTCCCTGTTTTCAAGAATCAATAATTAGCATTTTGGAATGTACCTCCATTGATTAAAATGTCAGTGAAACTATTTATTCCATTTATAGTCATTCTTAGAAAGAGTGTAGAAATATCCAACTAAATTTGAACTTCTGAAACTAATTGTTACTGGTTGATAGTGAGATTTCAAGACATAAATTACTGCAAGTATTTCAAACAATCTTGTCTTTTGATACATACCTGATAACATATGAGCCCAATTGTTACAATGATATGGTCAGCAACACTGCCGTTATGACGTGGAATTTCTATTATATTGTCATACAGGGTAAAGAAAATGAACAAGAAAAATCCTCCAAGGTGTGACCATATATTAATTGTTTCATTCGACCATACAAACATACTGAAATATAAAGGAAATGAAAGCCTGTTAAAAACAACTAGAGCTATACTTAACTTACTAAACATTATTAATATACCCCTACAAATGTGCTTTGTCACAAGAAATTGCTTCTCTCATTAACCTAACCTCAGTAACTGTATGATTAACATTTATGACATGCTCATTTGAAACCAGTATGTGGTTCAGGTACAAATTGGACATAAAATTAATTCACATGACCGCTGATCCCTAAACAGTATGATCTTGACATTGAACCAAGAAAGTTTAGATACACATTATTCACATCATCATGATTATGGTGAACGTTTGAGATAAATTTCACGAAAATTCTTCAAGGAGCTCAGGAGATCGTTTTATGACTAGCTTTTAATTTGGCACAGTTATAACATATATTTTACATATCATATTAATAATCTTGACATTTGACATACGTTTCATGTAAATCTTTCAAAGGTTTAAGTAGACAGTCTCATGGCCTTTGACCCCTAATTATGACACTGAAATTGATACTTGCAAGAGGTGCATGGCAGTATGAAGAGATAGATATACATGGACTGGCAACTCTTGTATTTTCCTACACAACTCAACCTTTTTGTCACCAGCTACCAGACTTTAGCGGGATGTTCGCATCCAGGGAAAATATCTGTGGTTATCCCAATCGCGTCCCACTGTTGTTGGCCATATTGAAATGAATTAAGGAAAATCGCCTAAATAAATCAGTTTTATTCGTGTTTTCGCAATATATATTGCTAAATGGTTAGTTTTTTTCTTTACTACATTTTAACACAACGGACACCTAATAAAGTTATTGTCAGATACGTGAATAGATTTGTATAACAAGAAGAATATTTAAACAAGATACGAGGCCATTGTATCAAATCAAATATTGCATTTCCCCTTTTTTATTTGAGCAAAGTCTAACAACAAGTTCACAATATCAGAGCTGTTGTCAAGTGGCCAAAGGCATTCTGTATAACTTCTTTCCCAGTATCGTTTTATAGATGTTTGGAAGTTGTCAATCCATGTTTCTATAGGTCTGTGCATATGTACATGACAATTGATATCATACTTATTTGTTATACATTACCTTTTTAGACATAAGCTAAAAGGTAATTCAACCCTGTATCCTTCTGTGACATATGGATTCCCTTGCAAAAACTCAGGAATATCTTGGTACTTGTGTAGTGGAATATCTTTCTCCTTTAAATCACATAGTCCAGAGCTGAGGGTACTTTCGAGGCTCTGGTCTATCTCTATATCCAGAACACTGTAACTTTCGTGCCTTGATATTCCACTTGTCTGTCTGTTTGTAACAATATTTTCATATTGTCCCTTGCGAGACAACATATTTCTTGTTACAGAATTTAAAACTCTTCTACTTAAAAAATGTACTTCATTAGTGTCACAGCGTTTCCCTTCTCTTCCGTGTGCATTCAACTTGTGACTTCCTGTCTTCAGGTTAAGGTTTTATTTAAAAACAATGTGCATGCAATATATTGTCTTGTTAATCTCAGCTTTTACTCCCACACTGCATGACCCTTTCATGCATACACGACTGATTAAAGTAAAACTTCAAGCTTGATCTTGTTTGTTTGGATTTGTTGTGACCTTTTCGCTATGACACCGGCTACCTCCGTTGTAGAGAGTACTTTCTTGACTGCTAACCGACGGTCTCTCCGGTGGTCTGCGTCTCCAGTACCGAAACATATTTCCGAATCTTGATGGAAACCACGTTTACTTCTTTTTGAGCCAATTATTAGTTCACCTGGCACAAAGTGCCAGAGTGAGCTATTAGGATCGCATTCCGTCCGGCGTCCGGCGTCCGGCGCCCGTCCGTCCGTCAGTGCGTCCGTCCACCATTTCCTTCAAACGACATCTCCTCTGAAACCACTGAGCCAATGTTGATTAAACGTTGCAGGGATGTTTCTTGCATGAAGCTCTATCAAAGTTGTTCAAAGAATTTCATTCCATGCAGAACTCTGGTTGCTATGGCAACAAATAGGAAAAACTTCTCTGAAATCACAAGGCCTAAAGCTAAGATATTTGGCATGTAGCATTGTCTAGTGGACCTCTACCAAAATTGTTCAAATTATAACCCCCGGGTCAAAATTGACCCCGCGCAGGTGGTCACTTAGTTTTGCATAGGCTTATATAGGAAAAACTTTAAAAATCTTCTTCTCTGAAACCACAAGGCCTAGAGCTTAGATATTTGGCATGTAGCATTGTCTAGTGGACCTCTACCAAGATTGTTCAAATTATGCCCTTTGGATCAAAATTGACCCCGCACAGGGGTCACTTAGTTTTGCAAAGGCTTATATAGAAAAAAACTTTAAAAGTCTTCTTCTCTAACACCGCAAGGCAGAGAGCTTAGATATTTAGCATGTGGCATTGTCTAGTGGGCATCTACCAAGATTGTTCAAATTATGACCCCGGGTCAAAATTGAACCTGCCCGGGGGTCACTTAGTTTTACATAGGCTTATATAGGAAAAACTTTAAAATTCTTCTTCTCTGAAACCACAAGACCTAGAGATTAGATATTTGGCATGTATAGAAATGCCTAGTGGACCTCTACTTACATTGTTCAAATAATGAACCCCATGTCAAAATTGACCCCTCCAGGGGGTCACTTGATTTTACATAAGCTTATACAGGAAAAACTTTAAAAATCTTTTTTTATGAAAATACAGGGCTTAGAACTTACATATTTAGTATGTAGAATTGTCTAGTAGACGTCTTTAAAGTTTGTTCAAATCATGCCTCTTGGGTCAATATTGGCCCCGCCAAGGAGGTCACTTGTTTTACAAAGATGTATATAGGAAAACCTATTTGGTATGTAACATTGTCTTGTGGTCTTCCACCTTCTTTGTTCAAATCATGCCTCTTTGGTCAAAATTGACCACACCCATTAGGCAAGTGGACTGGTATTCAGGTGAGCGATATAGGGCCATCATGGCCCTCTAGTTTTTCTGTATTAGTCCCACTGTTTGATAGCCTACATCCTTTGAGACTTCTTGCATGGATTGAGACCCCCCTGTAATATCTATTCAGTCCGCTGTGAATCCATACGAACACGATGATTATGATATTTGCTTACTTTTAAACTGTCAGCTTAATAGCATGTTAAATCTCTTCGCATTGTGCAATTTTACAAAAGCTTGGCGCTTTGGAAAAGTCTGCGAAAGGGCGTCGACTGTGAAATCTTGAATTTAATAAGTTTGATATAGGGATAGGCCAAGACATAAAACCTTGATAAAGCATATATAATTATTCATTTCATCACAAAATTATTTTTTTTTCAATAAACAAGTGTAATAATATCGATAACAAAGCATATAGAAAAGCAATTTTCATTTCAGCTAGACGATCAAACAATTCAACGACCCTGGGGTCCGTGTCCTCCACCTGGTGTGAAGTTGGGAAATAGTGTATGTGTAAGATGAAGGAAATACTGTTCCCATTCATACAGGCTGACCACGTTGTTTTCTGAAGAAATACAAATAACACAAATGAAAACGTACAATTAAAATTTAGCAATGCAAATTCATGATCAAGTAAAGCCAACGTGATGATACAGACGTATATCAACATGATAAAATTTTGTCTATATTATTGAATCAAATAAGAACACCTTGAAGGATGTACATTCTGGTTTACAATCTAGAGTTCATTGCGTTTTGGTGGCTGTTCGTAGAAAGGAGATTATTACATTCTCGTTTACAATCTGGAGTACATTGAATTTGCGTAGCTGTTCACAGTAAGGAGCTTATTACATTCCGATTTACAATTTAGAGTTCATTGCATTTTGATGGCTGTTCGTAGAAAGGAGCTTATTACATTCTGGTTAACAATCTAGAGTTCATTGCATTTTGATGGCTGTTCGTAGAAAGGAGCTTATTACATTCTGGTTTACAATCTAGAGTACATTGCGCCTTAATGGTCATTCAGAGAAAGGAGCTCAAATACTATCCTGTTTTACAACCTACAACTTGTTGGCTGTTTCGGAGAAAGGAGCACACTGCATCTAGAGTACATTGCTCCTGTGTCGTGCATCTGAATATGTGACTGTCTGCTTCCGTTATTATCGAATTTCGACTTTTTACTTGTACTTACTATCGTGATCTATGCGGTGAAATTCGTCCGACATGTCGGCAGTTTTTAAGCAGCCATCATTGTTGTGGTCGTAATGTTTGAATAACTGGTCGGCAACTGGACAGGAATGTACATGTAAGTATTCCTGTAGTGTCACACAGGTGTCGTCTGCAATTTGACAAAATGTGCAAACAAGAGTTAAGTTACATTGTACTTTTAAGATAAATAATAACTTGTGACTTATATGTTGCTCATCGATTTTTGCGTCGGGCCCGAGTTCCTTGCATGGAATATTTCATTACAGTTCCGATAATTGTTTTATGTGGAAGTCATTCTTATCTATATAGCTACATGCACATCACAAACGGTCAACAGAACGTATGCCGAGTGGAGTTGTTTTCAGAATACTAGCTAATGATTGTCATAATAGCCAGTGAAATGTGGTTTGTCTAGGTCCCATTTATAGTAATTTGTGCACGAACACTTATTTGGAGAGACAATCAGACAAATCTCGAAGTCTTACTGTTTAGATCATCTCTGTTAATACTAACATCCCATTCAGCTTCCATCACATCGCCATCCTTTGGAGAATGGTCGTATTTGGAGAAACTAAGATCCAGGTAGTGCTTCTGTTGATTAGTGTCCACGCTGGAAATTAATAACATTGTATCAAATAGGGGCCTGTTGACATGGTATAGAAATGTACAACGATTTTCAACATAAAATTAATTGAACAGCGACACAATATATCCGTGGATAAATTTCCCAAGATCAACATTTGCAAGATGCTATAAACGACCACTACGCACTTTTACTGTTTTTAATTCAAACCTACTTACGCCGCGTGGCTAGCTACCACAATGACACATAGAAGTAAGAACGTCTGCATCGCTGAAAGAAACGTATAGACTTACTGAGTCATTATTTTAAGCTGTATTTAAAATTCAAACTTCAGAATTTGAAAGACTGTGATAATCTTCATTGATGTTAAAGCATTCTTTATCCCAAAAATATGGCGATCATTTTTAGGTTCAGATTCACTTAAACTAAGACGACGCTAATCCCCAAAGAACTAAATCCGATAGAATCTGACCAACTCTTCAAATTCAGAAAAGCTTATAGTTTTGTTACTTACTGGTTCCTGCACTGTTGAGCTTCATGGAGACGATACTGGGGGTCTTATATAGATGTGACTTTTATCAGCCGACATTTAGCCTCTTGACCGTTTCAAATTGGAATCAGCTCATGTTTAATCCCACGTGTTTGACAAATATTATTCAACACTCTATCTTATGACATTTCAGGACTCTCTTTCGAGGGGGTCAACGTAAGGCTATCCTATCTTCTTCTATTTATATATGCACCTATATAAATCTAACAGTTTCGCGTTGACTCTTCGATGTATACTAGTAATAACTGGGCACTGCATATGTCCTTAAGCCGGGTCGGGCCAGGTCTATGATCATTTTACGTAAAATTAGAATCGGCGCTCATTTACAAACACATGTCACTTTTTCTTATATTCTTACAATTTCGAAAGTATACGGACAAGTCAAAACTGATTTGTCCAGGGCCAATAAATGACTCTTACTGCATGACAATCACGTCTACAAACGCTGATATACCGTCTGTAGTTAATTTCAAAACTAACCTTGCACACCTTGCACCAAATTCCCCGCAGCGATTACCTGCACGTGAAATAGCCAAATCCCCCCGCCAAGATTCACCAGATTATCATTGTAATGAAACTATGTACTGAGAATGAGCACTGTTGGGTAAAGTTTAACCAATCAAGGGGTGTAACTCTAGACTGACCATAACAAAAACCTGAGCAAGATGATGTGTCCATAAAAGTTTGGTGATGACTGGATAAAAGTTGCTGTGGAGAGAAGACAAAAAATGTGCCTCATTGTTACCTTTAAACTCAAGCGTGATCTTGACATTTGAGGTAGGGTCCTTGGTCTTCATGTGCTGAACATTTTTACCATAATATATGAGACTCCCTTCATGAATGACAAAGTTACAGCCCATACACAAAACGCGAAAGCCATGATGGCCTTAAATCGCTCACCTGAGCTCCAATGCACCTACCTAAGGAAGTCACTTGTTGCTAAAAGGAGTCACAAGCTCCACAGGCAGTTAACGGTTGCTTCGGAATCACTAAACGCAAGTCAAAGTCAGTGATTGCCAAAGTCAAGTCTTGGACATCAATGATTGCTAAGGAAGAGGATGCTTAAGGTTGTTACGGAAGTCACTGGTTGCTATGATACCAAGTTGTTGCTAAGAAAGTCACTGGTTGATGAGGTAGTTAATTATAGGGGAATTCACAGATTGCTAAGGAAGTCATTGGTTGCCAAGGAAGTCACTGGCTGCTAGGGGAGTAAGAGGTTGCTAATGAAGTCATTTGTCACTAGTCATAGTTGAGGATTGCTAAAGAAGTCACGAGTTGCTAAGAAATTGAATGGTTGCTATGAAAATCACTGGTTGCTAAAGGAACTCCTTGGAAGCTATGTTTTTCCTGTAACTCTATATACAGACAAGGGACTCGAGGCATGCTCAATTTTGACCCCAGGGGCACAACTTGAACAAACCTGGTAGAAGTCCACTTGACAGCATCTAAGCTCTATGTTATTGGTAATTGAGAAGAATAATCCTTAATAAATTTGTAATGAATTTCCTCAAACCTCACCTTGAGCACATTGTGCTCAGCCTCAGGTGAGCTAAATATGGAAGGACATACACAAGGACAGATGGTGCAATATTTTAATATGCCCACCATCAGGGGCATAATCATTTGAGGGGTAAAACAAGCACCTGTTTTGGTTGACCTGTTATTGTTACTTAGTGAGGTCTAAGTAGTCAAACCTGACACACCTAAATCCTTTAATTCATAATGGGGACAATAAATACAAGATTCAAGTAACTATTTTGGTTATTTATTGCCGACATATAAATATAATTTTTATATATAACTCTACAAGCAACACTGCCTGATAGCTACACTATCTGTGAGAAACGTCTTGTTCCTATACTACTTGGCACAGCAATGGAAACATGAAACTTAGTTATGGTACTGACTTAAACATGATCTCTCTTTACGAGCAAAATCAACCAACTTATGAGAAAATGTTAAAGATACCAAGAAGTTTCTATGGTGGCTAACTGATTTACTCCAAGGCAATGTGAAAATAAATAAAAAAAATCAAAAATCCAACTCAAGTCTGGAGAAACTTTTGAAAGATTTCATTTTTTCGTTACTAAAAGTTTTGTTGCAAGTCCATTTTACATCAACTTCCATACTCATACCTCTGCATGCCAGAGTTTTTTCTGCTCTTTGAAATTACACCTTTTTAAAACCTATAACAAGTTTCTATCAAAATTCATATAAAAGATTTGTTTGTGTATGTATTTGGAGCACTTTTTATAGTTTCCTGCAATTTACTTCAATTTTTTGCTTTATTTTCACAACTTCTTCTTTGATAAAATCCAGAACATGAATTTACTTGCCATTGACACAGCTGATAACCTAAGGTTTAAACCCCAAAACCTGAAAATCTGCTAACCACTGTGCAATGCAGTCAGTTCTGAGATAGTCTTTTGTTTCAACCAAGTTTTATGCTTTCTTTTTTTTGTTTCAAGCACCATATAGAAAGTATCATATTTAATCTAAACTTTACTTCTCAAGTGAAGAGGAACTAGACCCAATATTTCTACAAGACACTGGTCATCAGTTGGTTGTTAATCAATTACCTGCTTAGTTAGCTATTCAGCAAATAAATTTTCCCTGGGCACCCCTGTAAAAAGTGAATGGCACAGTCCAAACTGAAAGATGGATAAGTGCATTTTAGAAATTTAGGTGGGAAGGGTTTAATTACTCAACCATGTTTCAGCCAGTACAAAGACATATAAAATATAAATGTATTACAAAATAATGTATCTATGATCAAGAAAAGTGATAAACAAATGAGAATATAAACAATATTTTGAACAGGCTGTAAGCCAAAATATGAAAGTAACGAAAAACTCATTCTCTGACCTCTGAACATGTAGACAACAACATAAATTATAAATCACTGTTACAATAATTTAGTTATTCTATATTTAGTAACAGTAATAATATCTTCAGGGATTTTTTTCACTTTTCCAGGGTCCAATGTCCCTTTCAATAAGGAACAATTATGAAGCCAATGTCAAAATTGGGAAATATGAGTGATACTACTATACAACCTTCGTTTTGTAATATCTCAAAGATATATATGTTTCTGTCAGATCAAAAATAAATTCTATTAGTTCTTTCACCGACACTGGTGTGCTAGTACAGCACTTGGTACATATATATATAGGGTTAAATTACAGCTACATACTGCATATTGGGAACTTTATGTAGTATTTTGGAAAATTTCAGTCTCAAAACTGGGAAAATAGACTGTTTTGTAATTGGGATGGGTCCAAATATCTGGGTAAAAAATCCCCACTATGAAAGCTTAAATACAAAAGTCATGTTTTACCCCTAATTTGAAATAAGATCTGAAAACTTCTGAAACTCACAATTAAGAATATGTACTGAACCACTACTTTACAAATGTAGTCAAAACTGAAAACGTAGTAAAGAAACTGTAACCATATTGTTTATCTATAATGGATTTTGTACACGACTAGCATTGATGAAGAACAACAAAATAATAAAATCAAAGCATAAAAACAACAACAAAAAAACTTAAAAATATTCTATGTAAGTACGACAAACATTTGTGAAAAAGATTTGAGACAATTTTTATACCCAAATGTAAAATGTCAACACAACCTGAGAAAAACACTGTTTCTTGAACTAAAAGAAAAAAACAACATGTGAACTCAGATTCTCAAAAATTCTCTGCAAGATTTTCCCTAACCAGTGTGTGCCAAGATTTTCCCTAACCAGTGTGTGCCAAGATTTTCCCTAACCAGTGTGTGCCAAGATTTTCCCTAACCAGTGTGTGCCAAGATTTTCCCTAACCAGTGTGTGCCAAGCTCTATCACTGAACTATTCACCCTGCCTAACATCTAACATGGATTTGTCCATTGTTTTTTAATTTGGGCGAAACCATTAACTGTTTTTGGGGAAGTTCAGTGAAAATTTATTCAGTGAACAGTGTAGTATCCTTGCATGCTGATCATGATCTGCACTGGTCTGCTGCCGTATCATTTGCTACCAGCAGGGTAAGGGTTAAAATTGCAAACAATTTGTAATTTTCAACTGAGAGACTGCTGTCAAACTTCAGTCTGATGACACAATTACATGTAGAGACAGAAACTGTTCTTCAAAACTTGTTGTTAAAACCCTTGCCCTGTCTTGTAACTGTATGTGATTATC
This sequence comes from Saxidomus purpurata, assembly GCA_022818135.1. NCBI lineage: Eukaryota > Metazoa > Mollusca > Bivalvia > Venerida > Veneridae > Saxidomus > Saxidomus purpurata. Next base: position 5,990 of record JAFMSR010001832.1, on the reverse strand, counting down.
CCGACCTTTATTCAGACGACAATTGATCAACAAGGAGCCCTTATGAGCAATAAATAGTCCAGTCTAAATTAACAGATAGGTAAGGATAAATCTAAAGACTCTGTAGATTACACCACTGACAGTTAATGGCTTAATGCATGCCTCAATGTTTTTGGTGTTTTTTTTTTTCAAATAAAAAGTAATGAGAAATAAGTAAAAATAATTCAAGTAAAATTTAAAAAATTCTCACATTTTTTAATACATTAAAGTACATTTATGTTGAAAATGATGTTGAAAGTGATGCTTTTATGATGCCCTTTCATGTACAATGGTTGAATGGAATAATTACACAACACTAAAAGCCTTAGAGCTACTATAGGTTAGTGATTTACTCATACTGAATGTTTCTAAAGTATGACAAAATGAATATTTTATGACACATAAGTTATTGACAGCACCATATGAATCAAAGTTTTATATCAATACATCAGCAATACACGTGGAATCTAGGTCAAAACGTTTGGTTTTATGGAGTCTGTTTTAATTTTCAAGCTCTAATCGAAACAAAACCATAGAGCAAGAAAACAACAGACCACCTCCATCAAATGATTTCCTTTGTTGCTTAATAGTAACATTGGTATACATTTTTGTGTATATTCACCCTGACAGCAACATTTAAATAAGAATTTCCAAGCCTTAAAAAGTGACCTAGACCAGGACTGAAACCACAAACTGCCAAAACACTAGAACGGGTTTGGTCTTTGTGCAGTTCTAAGTGGACAGTCTTAGTCAAAGTTGGATACCTACAAACAGGTTGCAACATTCTTACAATATCACCAGGATTATCAGAAATGGAAACTAGATCAATTACCCAACTTCTGAACAAAAAACAGAAGTACAGCACATAAAATATTTGATAAAACACAATCAAGACTTGGACCTCTACAAACTGTATAAACATGTAAAAAAAGATTGCTTTAAAGCTATGTAAATATAAAGCATGATTTGTAATTAAACCAGAAAAAATACACCAAACTTAAAGCTATTGTGTAAACAACATAATGAATAGTTTGGAGTGTTTTCTTATGTAATGTTACCATCAATGGAAATTTGTTTCAACCTTACAAACTGTGACACATTGAGCCACTATACAACATTTTGTTCGCAACTTAATCGATATAAAACTGGTACAAATTTAAAACTTTAAACCAAACGATACAGGGTAGTGTTTTCGTGTAAAAGACATTTTTCTATTAGCATTTCTATGTAAATGATAACCTTGTGTTTCCTTTTGGATATTAAATGGTTTTAGCCAATCAGATCCACCAAATTTTGACTGGTCTCCTGGATCAATATTTTGGACACAGTGACTCCCAGTCCATTTGTCTGCATCTTTCTACTAGCACATGCCACTTACTGATAACAAGAGTTTTACCCATTTTTAGCAGTTTCCAGTCACAAAGTTGGAAATAACTGTGCCTTCATTTTGAATGACATTAGATTGATGTTTGATTTAAACTTTTGGTAGTTTGAAATCAGCTAGAATACTTTTGCTGCAGTTTACCCTTATCTACTACTCACAGTAAAATATAAAAAACATAAAAAATGAATCAGATATAAAGAACTCCAAAATGAAAGTTTATAGAAACCAGATAAAAACATATCAGAATACAATATTTTTAACACGGTATGCAAAAAAAGTTTCTAAAAATTGCCAATGTATTGCAGAATTAAGATAATCAGACAGTACAAATGTATTTCCATGTACCTGATTATTTTACATTCTCAACTACCAGGTATGTCTTTTACAGCCACTCACTCAGGTTTTGGTCAACACAAAAAGTAAATTAAAAAAATATTGAAAGCTCTTAAAAGTGAATCTATTGTAAGTTTTAACACAACCAACTTTAGAAATACCCTTTCAGCATAACTAAGTATAAGAAAAGGAACTCAGTGATATTGTAGCACATTGTTTTGGTATAATTAACAACATTTAAATGTTTGTTGAGTCAACAGAGCTTGAACTATGACCTGCGCTGCCTGCTACACTCTGTTTACGTTCTAATGTTTTACTGGTGAGACTCCCCAGTCTCTCCTTAGCACTTGGCACGGACGAGAACCTGTCCCTTCGTAAACTACCATCCCGACTTTGAGCGTGTTCTTTTCTTGCTTTCTGTGCTGCTCTTGTGGCCACCATGTCAATCATGGAGTATTCAATAGGTATCGGCTCAGGGGCCTTTTTACCTCTCTTTGTCTGTCGAACACTTGCAAACCTCGAACTGTCTGGTGTGCTGAGATCCATCTCAGCGTAATTCAGCTTTCTGAGCTGTGCTGAGCTGTCATTCCTCCCACACTCACTCAGATCTATTTCCGCATAATTTAACATTGGTTCCACTTGATCCACTGGCTGGGAAACAGGGCATGGCAGCAGCAGTGGTGATTCAGGGGGCGTATTATCAGTAAAATCTAGATTCATATACAGTGCTTTCGGTGACTGTATACTCTCACTTCTCAAACTCGCAGTGCACATACTTAATTGCTCAGTGTGACTTGTCTTTGAGATTTTTGGAGAATGAAGATCGCCCTGACCACTAACGCCACTACTTAATGACGCCGTTCCAAAATTATCAAATGTGAACACTGAACCAGTTGTCGGAGACTGTGGTGTTGTAAGTGGACTAGTTGTACTGCTTTCATCAATTGTTCTGCGGCGTTCAACTTTCTGGTACTCCTTGCCAGACCGAGGTCGAAGTATGGTAGCAGCAGGGCTGCTGCGGACCATTTCCTCACCATGGCAACAACTATCCAATGAGGAAAGAGAAATACTATCAGTCTCGCCAAGGTCACTTATATCAACTACCAGAGTTGTGCTCTTGGTTTCTGCAGGCTGTTCCACTGTTTCTGAAACAAAAAAACAGGAAAACATTCAATTTTAATACCCATTGTTTTAAACAAGTTCTGAAAACAGCGTTTCATTCTTGGGGCAACTAGACAATTTAACTAAGCTCAAGTTGCTTATCTTCATTGCAACTTGTCTTCTTTTCTTAACATTTACCGCCTGTAAAAATGGTAGTAAGTTTAAGACAACAATAAAACATCTCTAAAACAGCAGACAAGTAGTAAAACAAGTTTTCAACCTTGATCCTGCTACCACTACAACAAAGGGTTCTCTCTGTTAACAAACAAAGCCTAACCTTCTAGTTGACCTAAACACTGTTTCTACCCCAACATTCTAAGAGATCTGGCAACAAAAGTCCCACAATCATGTTGGTTAATCCATCCTGCGTTAAGTGACACTTGGGTTCAGTTGTAAGTTGTTTTGCATGTTCACAAACTAGGAGAACCAAGTATACATAAGAAATAGGTTCTATTACACAACGGACAAGACAGAAAATCACTGTGTAATATTTTGATATAATATGTCCATAGACATTGAAATAGGCTATTTTGCACATGATGTCCTTCTGGTGCCTAAGCCTATTTCTGCAAACAGACATTGAAAACATGCCCTTTGAGTACAGACATACATCAACAGAGTGTATTTTTCCAATGTAACCTTAGAGTGTCAAAACCTATTTTTTGTATGTCAATATAAAGCATCTTTCAAGCATGCCTCATAAGTGTCAAAACCTATTCATAGCCATTTTTCAAAATAGTGTATTTTTCAAACAAGTCACATTAAGTACCATTTAATAAAACTTACTTTTTTATGTATACATGTACTGGGTTCTCATAGCATTATGAACATGTAAAAAAAAAAAAACGAACCAAAGAGTCAGGCTAATTAAAAGGTTGTGTTCTTTTAACATAACAGATGTTCTTGCCTTGAAAATTATCTTCGTTCAATCAGTAGAAGACATAAAACTCAAATGAAGTTGTGTGTTAAAAGTTTTACTGTCAGTGACAGGTGCATGTAATGCAAAAATCTGTGTTTAACATTTGTTTACATTCCTCCTATTATATCTGTTATTTCATTTTAAAAACCCTCAGTCACAAAAAAGCATAGCAGAACATAAATTGTAAATTAATTTTGTGTAACCTTAACACTTGTATTTACAGAACAAAAGAGTCATAACGAAATTATATTGCTCACTGGAGTTATATTGTTTACATGTTCAGATGAGCTAAAACCCTGTCTGAGTCAGCCAAACATACAACAAAATAGCCTATTATTGCAGGCTGCTGCTTCATTCAAATAACTTTGATAATAATTGTTTCAAAGAAGGACAGAAACATATTTCATTTTTTTCATTCTTGAAAGGCAATTTCCGGGTATCTTATTGATGAAAATTGAAAAGCTTAGACATCAAGCAGGACCATTTTCACATGTATGTTATAATATATTATGATATCACTGACATTTTATATTGGCATTGTTAACATCCTACCTCATGACTGGAAAATTAATTATCACTTGAGTTTATCAGGATATAATTTACTGTTACTGTGAAATAATTCATGTTTATGAGGCATTTAACTTTCATGTAATTTATGATTACGTAAACCACTAATTCAAGATGAGCAATCTTTCCTGTTTACTTAGAATTATAAACAAGAAAACCACACATTTATTTACCGTCATTTTCTTAAAACCACCACATTTCATGCACATAAATATACAGGAAACTATTGAAAAACATGAATAAAAAAAAAACTGCTGATATATTCAACCATTTCAACACTATACACAGATAACAGTCCAATATGAAAGTATACAATTCACAGTCAATAAAAACATCATTTTTTACCAAAAAGACAAAAAAGACATGAAAGTCCTCTATAGCTCACCAGAGTCAACATAGAACATCTGCAACACTAATTGTGATTTCTTTGTGATAACACTTCTATGTCATTTCTTTCAATAAAATGGCAGCCATTTTGGTGTTTACAAGGTTTCCTGTTGACTTCAGATCTTTTGCTAGTTTTTTTTTCTCATTTCTGACAACATTTGAGTTTCAAACTTCACCCAGAGACATTCTAATTCTCAATTTTTGTTGCCAAGCAAACAATGGCATCTAGATTTGTTCACAGGTTTTCTTCTTTGATCTGATGGAGCAAACTTAGTTTTTGACCCCATGTGATCTAAAACATGGCCTAGAATTCATCAAGACAATAATTCTGACCAATGTCATGACTGGGTGCAAAATGTTTTCTGGGGACCTAGGTTTTTACCAAATTTGACTAAATCTCATTTATCACCACATAAATTTTGACCAATTTTCATGATGACTAAGTACAACATATGTTTTCTACAGTGCACAGAATGTAAGACTAAGACTGAGTAAACAGATGAAAGACAGACGGACAGATGACAGACAACAAACTTCACAATGTATCACCTGAAGCATTTTGCACTCTGGTGGGCTAAAACAAAATATACCGTCTTATAATCTAAGGACATCTATAATCACCTGTAGTGTCTTGTGAAGTTCTTGGAATCCAAATTTTTCCATTCTCATCTTCTGAAGGTGGGGTTATGCGTAAAGTTGCTTTTGCCTGTTGTTTCATCAAACTGGGACTCAATACCCCAGAATCTACTTTACCATTACTGTAAGTTAGGTCAAGAGGCTCAGGTCTTTCTTTCTTTGGAGTTGTTCTCTCTAGTACCGGAGATAGTTTTGTTGGATAGGTTTTCATTTTTGGAGGTACAAACGGTGGTAATGATGAAATATGGCGGGCAATGGCATTAGCCTTCTCGTCTGGAGATAATTCCTCCAACGGCAGAGTTAGTTTTGACTTCAGATCGGCAATTTTCTCACTATTATCAGAATTTAGCGAATGTGTTGAGTGCCACAGATCAATCAATTTTTCATCATCTGTTTTACATGTGTTCTTATCAAAATGGCCACCCTGAACGTTAAGCACTGTAAACACTTTACCAACAGTTTGATCCTCGGAACCTTTATCTATGCCTGTTTCAACTCCATCTACATTTCTGTCATCACAACCATCTTGCCTTTCACTACCTTCCAGTTTTTCTTTATCAGTTTCTGAATTAAGTATTTTATTTT
>JAFMSR010001831.1:0-24927 GCA_022818135.1 Saxidomus purpurata | reverse complement strand
GTCAGATTGACCATTTGTATGTAAAATACACCTGTATTAAACTGCCACCTACTTTAGGCAGCCTCTTTAAATGTTTCACTTAACTGACTGCTAAAAACGAGTTAGACTTGATACAGGTCAATGTTATTTCAATATACAGGTTGATGTCCTTTCTTATGAAGGTCAATGTTGCATCAATGAAATGTGTAGGTGTTATTGCAAGATACGTGTCGGTATGGTACATGATAATACAGGTCAATGTTATTCTGCAGTTTTCCACCAATGTCATTGCAACTGTCATATGAAAGAAGTCTTTGTGACATTCTTTTGTAGATGAATGTCACATGACAGAACATTTAACTGATCTCTGAAGTTATTTAGAAAGTTGGTCAGTCCAATGTCAGAACCTTTTTGAAAATTTTATAAGCCGGTTCAGGATTTGAACTTGTCACAGCTGGAAGAGGATGAAGGTGCATGCTGTGTCAATGACTCTTACCTCCTCAGGTCAGTTTTGTGCAATTTTACATCAGAAAAAGTACAGTTTAAGTTGTCTAGGGTAATAAAAGGTAAATGTCATTCATGTAAAAATGATCAAAATGGCTTCAAAATTTGTCAACAGTTCACTGAGGGCAGTGTTTTAGAAGCCTTGCATGTGCATAATAAACTTAAAATGTCAATGTCATATGAAAATTGCTGTATAGTTTTTCTATCAGTTACGTGTTATTAATGTCAAGGTACCCTCTTCATCTTAATGTACCACAGTAATTATCGTCAGGTAGTCTGAAGGACATGTAGATGTACCATTGACATATGAAAGCATAAATCAGGATCTTGCACCAAGAAAACACTTAATATTATCATATGTTTGCAACTTTTTGCTGCAAATGTCCTGTCGCAGTATCATTCCCAACAAATAGAATGACGACTTGGACAACAAAATTTAACGGCCGCTTTTAAATAGAGTGTATAAATACCTACCAAAGAGCTTATAAATGTCAATGAATTAATTGCTGCACTCTTTGACATCTTTTAAGTAAAATGAAATTTTGAAAGACACAAAACTTCAAAGATTTAAAGCTTGAATTATTAGGATTACAAGACCCACAAGACTTGGAAATTAAAGTGTTGCACAGGATTGTCTTTATCTAGACATTCCAAAATGCTTGTAGATATCCTAAAATGCTCCTAGATATCCTAAAATGGCACTGGATATCCTAAAATGCTCATAGACATCACAAAATATGCTCATGCTTACAGAGATCCAAAAATGCTTTGAGAGATTGCATAAGCTAAGTCCGAAAATACTTTCAAAATTATAAAATACTCCCAAGATATCCTAAAATCCTTCTTCTAGCAATCTATGGATGCTTCTAGAGATCCTAAATTTGTTAAAGGGATCCTAAATGTTTCTAGATGAGCTGTCCATGTAATGTTGCCCTTAGAATACTAAAGTTCTTGAGCTATTTAAAAGATGCCTGGGGGGCGGGGGGATCCTCAAGAGCAGTTTGTGCCCATGGTACCATCAAGGTTAACTATGTTGCTTCCAGCATTACTATGAGTGGGAGCAAGCTTTCCAGTGATAGAACTTCTTCAAGGAGTAATAATAATAATGTGTAACCTATTTTGATTTTCTATTCTAAATAAGTAAAGAGCTGGCCAGACAATTTGAACTTTTTTTTTTTGTCTGATTCTTGTACTATTTAAATAAACTTAGGGAATGAATGTAAAGCTGATAGTAAACATGGAGTAACATATTATCAAAGGTGAGGCGCATTTAGCCTCTGAAAGGTTGATGCCAAGGTCAATAAACCCCTAAATATCACTGTTTTTAATAATTTCCGACCTCAATACTTTAAATTTGATGTGTTTTTGATATTTATTCAAAGATTGAAAAAGTTTTAAAGGAATTATTGGAGAAAGAAGGTTGAAAAATTGAATAGATAAGGAAATTTGTTTCATTTGAATTCAAACATTGAAATTAAATCTTTTAACTCAGAAAGCGTGCTGAATTGAAAAGATGGTGCTCATATTGTTACAGAGTTTATTTAGTAATTGATTTTAGGAAATTACAAAATATTAGTTTAAATAAGCGTCTTAAAGATGATGTCGGTTGTCTATGAAAGAAAGAAAATGAGTTGCAAAGTAAACATATATTCCTATAATTATCTGTTTGCCCTTTAACCTGCTAGCTTTTGTGAGATGTATTAATAAAATCTTTTTAGAAATTTTGTACAAAGAGAAATAAATTTATTAGCGATAAGAAAATAATATTTGGTTAAATGTGTTATTTTGCCAACTTGTTGAATTTAAATCTTTCTAGGTGATAATGATCAGGTACTGTTCAAATTCTGAGGTTTGACTTATTAAAATTTTATTCAAATATAACTGTTACAAAAGATGAGGTGTTTACCTTTTGGCTGAAATGTTCGTGAGAAGTTAGGGTATCTGGTCCCATTGTGAGGGGCTGGTTAGGTATTGTCAGTGTGTTTGTTCAAAATTTGCACTCGATGTCTTCACCGAGCTGTTACTTGCCGGAGGTCATGCCATAAAAACTTCATGGTAAGATACTCTTTCTTAATACCGTAAGAAAAAGGAAGGAAGGAAAAACATTGTTTTCTAAAGTGGAACTTGTTTTGCCCCATCAGTCAGTAAACACTTGGCAAAACTATTTTCTTGTGCCATTTAAACTTTCAGTGTCACTGAAGTGCTTTCTATAAAATCTGGGTAACAGGACTGCTTTACCAACGAATTATAGTCGTAGCTTCAGATTTCTGCTGGTACCAATTGTAAGTGACTGATGGTACCATACTAGTCAACTTAAGAGAAATAACACAAAGTGTAGCAGTACTTTATAAAAAGCTGTTGCATCTCAAAGTTCATTGCACTGCAAAGTAAATCTCACTAAGCGATGCACATCTGCGATCACACCAAAACAATCTTTTATCAATTAATTATTCAAAGAGTATATTTTTAGACGATTTATGTCCATATATAGCGGAAAGAAATGAATTTATTAATATCATTAAAGTAAAAGCCAATCAGTCATTTAAACAGTTTTGCCATATATGTCCTGCTTAAATTCTCAACAGATGAGCCCTGTGACATTAAATGCATTAAATACGGAGAAGAGGAACTTTTGACGTTAAAAAAAACATTGATCTTTTTTTGCCGACTATGTCATTTACTGCCCCATTTGTTTCAATTTGCAAAACCCCGGGGACTTGGGTTTTCAGAATTAAATTCAAGATATGATGGAAATATTACTTTAAAAAAATCTTTCCGTAATTAATTACATGAAAGTTTCTATAATAGTGACACTACTAGGAGCCATCTTGGTTAAATGAGCTGGTTCTGACAATTAAACGATACTAATTTATGCTAATTTTCGTTAATGAGAGATTTGTAAAAGGTATTCAGCCTGATATGAAGCATGGCTTGAAATGTGTCGACCTCTTTATCATATTTCACGTATGACTGACAGTTTAAATGTAGAAAAAATACTTCTAGCATCGCGTGTATTATTGCAACATTAAAAAAAAAAATCCTGCGAGATCTGTGTTTTGGTGATGTTGCCCTAGACAATATTTGCCGAAGCTTCATATTTTTTCAAGCCATGAAAACAAAGTAAAAGTCATGAATTGTGAAAATATTTTGATAAATAATAGAAAACTGTTTTTCATATGTTTTTGCATGTAACTGTCCCCGACTTGATTGGTCAGATATAAACTTGATTTCGAGCGCTGTGGCGGGGAGTGTTTTCCTTAACCAAGGACATTGTATGTTTTGGCCATTTTCCATGTTGCTTCGTTTAAATTTTTACAAACCCTTTACCTTTGACACCAAAGTCATATTTTAGACTTTTTGGTGTTAAGGCATTCAATTATCATTAAGATCTCAAAAATCCACCAGGTTTTGTGTGTACTTCTGTTGTTGTCAATATATTAATTTCATCTTACAAACATGGTAACTGCTTACATATTTTTAGAGTTAGCAGCCTTGTCACGTATAATTATCTTAATAACTTTAATCTACTAATATACTCTGTCAGTATATACAATGGATTTTACTGTTGTACATTACCCCACCTACTGAGAATGACACCATGATCTAATTTAACAATTACCTTGGAATTTTATGCAACCAGTCAACAAGTTTCTGATAACTGACTGGAACCAATCTGATTTTTAGGGATTTCAGAGAAATTGCCCTGGTGATTGAGACATTATCTCAAGGGACCTACCAAGTTTTATTGGGGTCTCTAATCCAGGGCTTTGAATGCAGGAAACTAAATGTTAGCAGAAATATTTACAATGTAAAATTTGGTACTTGAAAAATGACCTGTTTCCTCAAAACTTTTTATGGACATCCTGTTTTGCTGTGCATTTTCCATGTGTGTTCCTCCTTTGTTTTCCAGGATGTGTCTGCTCTACAGCAAGAGAAAAGAGGAAAAATCAGTGTACAGTATCACAGAACATGTGCTAAGGTAAATTACCCTAAAGATATATGATCTCAAATTTTCCAAAGTCACTTTCTAGGACTTTGTTGAAAAAAAAAGAGAAGGGTAAATAGAATGATGTCAATGAGTAGTTGAGGGGTTGTAGTTTGCCATGGTCTTACAGCATTGCAGAGACTATAGGCTGATTCTTTTGTACATAATGCATTCAAGTTAACCTTGCCCTTATAATTTGTCACAGAAAGAAGAAATTAATGGTTTGAGGACTGAGTATATTTGAGAGTTGTACTTCTCGGCCATTAGGTCTGTTTGCCCAAATCCCACAGCCGTTTTTCCCTACCCCAATGTGAAAAGAATAAAATTTTAGGTTTTTAGCTTCATTAAAAATTTATGTTGATCAGTTGTCTAACAATTTTGATGCGAATCAGAAAGTCTGAAAATAGTTGGCACTTAGAATTGTACAACATTATGATTGCTGTTTGTTCCAAGGAGTAGGCTAAATCTGCATCCTGATCCCATTTTAAAATGCTCTCCATAAAAATATTGAACATGATGAACATGTAATTACACTGATTGACAAAGTCATAACTACCAATTACTCAAGGTTTTGAAGGGGCCATGTTCTAAGAGCAGGAGGTCTTTGATACAGTCAGTGTAGACATGGTTTAAATGATTTATATGATGGGTGAATAGAAACATTGGAAGTGTTAATGAGGCAGTCTGACAGGCTGGTATTTCATGTGAGAGTGAGACCTCATTGGGACCCTAATGTGAGATTATTTGCTAGGCAGATTTTTATCATCACTAAGTAGACATGAGCCATGATAACATCAAGCTGCAGTTACATGAAATATTTCAAACATGGTCTCTTGCAGACTGTACAACATGTTCAGGCCTGATTTATTGGAAAAACATGAAACATTTGGTATTTCAGACCCCTTAAACTCCCAACTTTGAGAGAAAATGTAAATTACTCTTGTGGTTGACCTTAGTGATAGCTTTTAAAAAAGCTTTGTTTTTAAGCTTTTATTAGTTCAAAATGTATATACCAGACAGTAAGGTTGTTAGAAGTGTTAGGCCGCCATGAAGTTTAAAAAATCAGCCATGATGTCACAATATGTGTTTCCTTATTTATCCTATATGTAACAGCCATGGTAGGGTGCTATTTCATCAGCTCGGAGCTTTTGTCAGACCTATTCTCAGGAGAATTCAAAACAATTAGAAATTTGAAGAAAAGCTTTAAAGGTATTAAAATATGCTAAGTATTTTGTTACTCACAGTTGCTGTGTTTCTGTATAATTGAAAAGATTGTCCTCGCTATTGCGTAAGAGGCAATACTGAAAATATAATGTTTTCGGCAAAACTGCAAAAATCATATCATCATTATGTAAATGATTAAGGGTTAATAAGTTATTAATTTATTTGCACTGGAATGAAAAACAGTAATAAACATACTAATAAAACATAGGAAATTCAAATAAAAAAATGTATAATTAATTATTCAAATGTGATTTCTTTTACAAGTTTTATAAAATGACATAAATTAACTTTATTTGAAATTATGATTATAAGCATTTTCAATTACATCATAAATTAAACCCAGTTATCATGTTAAAAACACAATTGCATTAGAAAGTTGGGATGTCTTATCAATTGTTAATTGTAACCTCAGCAAAAAAATGTTAATTTTAATATCTTTAGCGTGAATATATTATTAAAAAGTTTTGTTATAAAGCAATGTTGATGATAACCACAAGTCGTTATGAGCGAAAAATTATTAGATAATTTAAAGTCTTGTCATATAAACAAAGGCAGTTAACACACGATTATTAAATATTTCGTAAACAAGTCATAAATGTAACAATTACAGTTTAATATTGCATCATATCGATCATTTTGGAATAATAATATGCCAGGAGTTACGGCATGCTGTCAAGCCCTTTATAAAAAATCGTTGTGCTTCAAAATGTGCCGCCAAAGACAATGGGTTATGGTAATGGGAGATGTCATTCCGACCATTTGTCAAACTTTCATTTGCTTTGAAGAAATAACATGGACAAACTTTCGTATTCTTTGCAACAACATTTTATGAGGAGTTATGGCCCTTCATAATGTCTTGAAATAGATAGACGATTTTACACAAGATACTGGCCCCTTATTCACAGGGTTTTTTTGGTTATTCACAAGGGGTTTTCCATATTCAGTAGTGGGATTTCTTTATTCACTAGGAGTGACAGAAATGCAAATACTAATAAAAACAAAGTTACCCACCATGAACAGTTGAAAACCATGCATAATGCCTTATACAGACGTACAAGGGTAAACAAAACGTGAAGTTAATAGCAGAGAATGAATCAAAGCCCAGTAGACATATCCCTAACTACAAGTTTGCAGGTGCCGTCTGTGTGATTTGGCGATGCAGATTTCTCAAGAAAGCTGAGAATTTTCAGCTTAACCTTTCATTTTTGACTAGGAAAATTATTTTTGACGAAGTCCACCTGGTTAGTTACTGTTATGTGAGAAATTAATGTGAAGGGGGGAAAAAACATATCAGACATAAATATATCTTCATGGCAGAATGGTGAAAGGTAGAAAGATTTCCATGACACAAAAATGCAGTTATGGTAAAGCCATGCGAGTACAAACTCTTAATTTTAGAGGAAAAACCCAAAACTTTGTGGACATATCGTTGTAATATGTAAATATTTTTTGTCATAATGCAAAACATTTGCGAGATGTATAGCTGCTTATTTATGAACTTTCTTTGAAAAAAAAAAGGAAAAGAAAAAAAGTAAGACGCGAAAATTAGAATTAATTTATAACACTGAATGTGAGCATGATAAAAACATCATTGCAAGTGTTCTTATAAATTAAACTTTTTTTTCTTGTTCTGACAAGAGGTCTGGAAAAAAATGAGGTAAATGTCTGTTTGCTAGTTTATCAGGATCTTACCCTGCTGGTGACAAGCAATTCTGTCTTTGTGAACAGTGCAGATCATGATCAGTCTGCAAATTTGTGACCTACACTGTTTACTACTCTGTAAATTTTCAGTAGGCACCTCTTTGAACAATTAATGGAACAGCCCAAATTGAAAGATGAGCATGTCCATTTTAGAAGTTTTTTAAGGGTAACTAAGAAGTCAGGGGACATAATTATTACCATCCTCCCCATCCTCTCAGCACTTTTATTGTCAAGATTTTACTAAGATAGACTATATTGCGCAAATTGTTGCTGTATAAATGAATATATACCATAGTTATTTGAGATTCTGGCAAGTATTGTTTCTGTGTAGGCAAAGAACTGAATAATTTCAGCATTCAGTGAGCACAAATGATAAACAAAACATGGCATTTTCTTGGCAAGTTCAGCCCGAGAGAAATCCCAGGGTCGGCCAGGGATTATAAACAATCTAAATGAAGACGTATTTTCTTCTTCTCTGCCTTTTAAACTTCAATAGATATAATCAGGAGCCTCTATGTATAATAATGATTTTAAGTCAACATGTTAATACACAAAAAAATAAAAATTACAACGGTTAAATACCCTAACATGACAGAAGTTTGTATAAATTGAAGATTCTGTAACTTTTTTGAGGGAAGGAAGAAAACCTGACTCTGGGACAGATTTGCCATGGGTTGGGTCATGTCTGATAGCTCAAAATACCACAGAGTAGTTGCCTAGTGCAAAGTGTTTGTTCACCATATTTATTGTTAGGCATTTTGAAATTCTACAATATGCAGAAAAATAATAATCATATAAAGATATGTGCTCAGTCATGTACTAGTGGTTGTAATGTTATAAAACATCGGGGCAAAAAACATTCTGAAAGGATTCCATTAGTGCCCTGGCTGTTTACCATCTGCGGAGATTTTATCCACCCAGGAAATGGGATCAAAGTTGCTGTATAAGAATGAAATTAGTAATATTATGGCACTGATTTTAATGATACTGAATATATTTTGTGTTTTACACTTCAAAAGGATATTTGATGCCATACCTATAATTTACAATTTCTGTTGAATTGGAAAGGATTATAAAGTTTTTAATATGAATCAGATGCAAAATATGCAGTCTTTAAGATGTTTTGATAAAACGTAGCCTTTTAGTACCATGTGTGAAACTGATTTTTTCAGGAATTTTATATTCACCGAGAATTTGCACATGCTGTTTATATAAATAAATATTATGCATTATGCATATTTACTATTTATAAGATCAGATTAGATATCTATATTGCTCATTTGTCATTCACTTTTTTACTCAAAATTCCCATCGCAGTAACAACATTCATTCATAAATTGTATGCAAAGGATATACGCATCTTACCAGTATACTTGTTTTTAAAATTTTGGATATGTACCATCGAAAATATGATACGAGGACAGCGCCCAAATGGATGGCCACCTGGACCAAATTTTGTTTTGTGCAGATTAACTGTATAACCATGTGGGCCTCAGAGACTGCCCACATCCCAGCCCACATCCCAGTCCCCCAACCCTCCTTTAAAATTGGTCAAAGTAATTTGTATTCAGCCCAGTTACTGCCTTTGAAACAACTGGTTTCTACAACTTTGGAATATTTATCTACCATTGGTTATTGTTCTTATTTCTTTTGCATTCTCCAGCAACTAAGGTGTTAAAAAGGTTTTGTCCAACTTCATCACATTACAGGCTGCTTATACATATACATGTATTACTTGTAACGTATTTGTTGGTAATAATTTGTAAAAAAGTTAGAGCTTGTAGGATTTTCTGAAATTTCAAGTATGAACATGTCTGTGGTGTGAAAAAACAAGAATTACACAGCTTTCAAAGTTTTATGTGATATGTTATATATAATATGCTTCTGCTGTTGAGTCAGGTGGTAGAGACAGCTCCATACACCTCTCTTGTATGTTTATTATGAATCAGTATTAAAATATTTTCAAAATGGAAATATCTTTACAAGTTTGTATCAAAAGAAACAAGTTTTTGATGAAAATTTAAATGCAAGATGCATTTTAAAAAGCTGTTTGAATATATAAATGTATGCATAGCACGTATCTGCTTCGGAGACGATCAAATTCAACCCTTGTATTTTTCACGTATATCGCATAATTTTTTCGTCTAATTCCCATCAGAGAAAATTTCATTCATAAATTGTACTAAAGGATATATGCATCACTTACTATGATTATCTACATTCTTGATTACGTTAACCAGTAGTTGTTATTTAACCCACTGAATCAAATCAAATTTGATTTTGAAGTTCTGCGTAACAGATAGATAGGTTAATGTCCGCTAAAGTCATTCAGATCAGAATATACTGTAGTTTATGCTGCAAGGATGATTTTTACTTTATTTATGTTAACATAGGTATTATAAATTAACGATGATCAAAGGTAGAAATTAAAATTATATCATTTTGATTACATCTGGAAGTTGCATACACCTCCAGAGACTGGGTGGCATAAAATTTGTGAATGCAGGTTGTTATTAATTGAAACGGAAGATAAATCTACGATTGTCATTTACTGTTGAGGTCTCCTATCTGAGAACTATTGAAATGCGACCATCTGACTTGTCTGGTCATATTTTACAAAAGAAAGTTACAGGAAAGTCTATAATAGGATATTGAAAGAAATAGCCGTCACAAAACTATCCCAGAAATCCAAGGTAGACTAGAGATTACTGCATTTTGCACGTACATGTGTAGGGGAGTGGTCTTCGTGCCAGTATACCAGTTTTAAGAAGACCTGTAGCATAAGTATTACACTTTAAGCTTGACCTTGATGACCTGCCCATGTCCCTGGTTGATATCACTACATCTGAAATTTTAGAATAGTAAAAAAGGACGTATAACTAGATGTTATGATCTTTGTCCAAAATTATTGCAGTATGAAGAAGGTGTTGGCATATACTGCTTAAATAAGGCATGTTTCATTGAATTGCTGTGGAGAAAATTGAATTGATACAAAAGGTTTATAAAATTGCTGTTTGCAGAAGATGTAATAGACAGTGTAATTACACGTTTTGTGGAATTTCAGGGTGCGCCTTCCGCTTGAAGATCACGACGTCTGGGTGGGACGCAAAATTAGTTCAGGCTGGTTCATTGGCTAGAAAGTTTACTGACACACTGTGCTACATTTTCATGCACGATGACTTCAGTTAGTTTGTGCGAAAGGAGTGAAGGTAAAAAAATAAAACCTGAAAATAAAAGGTTTTCTAAAAATAATGTTTATTGCAAAAGATTGTTTAAATTGAATATTAGTCAAATGTATAATATGGATGTGTTACATAGTGAAAAACACTGATTTTCACGAGATTAAAAAATGCAAGCACTTTTTGAGATGGACGTGTTTACCTTTAATCAGTCATGTATATAAATTTGTGCATGTCTGAACTTAATTTCATTTCTATAAATGTACAAATATAACTCAATTTTAAGTTTCAAGTTTTATATCTTAAGTTTGAAGTAAGTTTAGACATTTTATGTGTAGATGGCTTTGAGATATGAATGGATTTTTGTAGAAATTAGACTGCAATATAACCAAAAAAGCAAAAACAAAGTCTTTTTGAATACTTACTCCATATGAGATTTTTAAGTCTTATGCATGTTTTTGTATGTTCATTATAGTGTATAAACATGGAGGACAGAGTAAATGGCTCAAAGCTTATGTAAAACTCTCATTCCATTTATACAGCTGATTTTGAATTCATGTTTCAAGTAATAAGTATGATATATGTGTCCAATTTTGCATGGCTTTTTAATTTGCCCATCTGCACCTTTGGTAATATAGAAAACTTCAAACAAAATTTCAAGGTTTATTCCACATAATAGAAATTTTTATAATGAAGATGTTTGCCATTATTTATTTTCTACGAGGGTCCGTAAAGACAGCGTTTTCAAATTTGAATCGTAAATATTGATTGTACATTTTGTTTTTGACAATTGGAAAACTTGTTTCTCAATTAGGAATGATGTATTGATAATTTCTGCTGAAATTGAATTGAAAAACTTGATAATCTTGCATAAATCCTGAATGTTGTAAATCAGTTGTTATCGCTTGAATGTTTCACTCCACTAAATTTAAATGACAATTTAAATGTTATTCAATCTCCTAAACTGAAGGTTTCAGCTACCTCAGTAGATTTATATTTCTCCCGAAGTTTTCATTGATACAGATATGTTCTGACTTGCCATGAAACCTGGATACATGCCAGCAAATTAAACAGGAAAAACAAATTTTTAAAACCATATTTGATATGCACAGATTTCAACTGCAAACAAAAGTATTTTGGAAGATTTAAATTGTGTTGTCTGCAAACTTAAGTAATCTTCAGAATTGAAGAGCTGTTTTCAAAATTAATCTCCTTTTTGAAGAGTATCAGTCACATGACACTTGTGTCTGACCTATCAACTACCTGATACACATTTCAAATGAAACCATATTTGTTTTCTTGAAAAATTGGAATTGGTTTTGAATGGAAGATCCCTTTGATCCAAATGTAAATTTGCTCAGTGATCTTGACATTTTTCTCCCTAAATCTCTAATATTTTTTGTGACTCGAAAGGCACACACCTATCATGTGTCAAAAAGACATATCCTTGATTATACAAACATGCGTAACATGATAGAAAGTTCAGAACAGACTAAATCTTCACTATTATTTACCGAAACTTTTCTTTTGTGCGAAGATTTCAAATGGTCTGAAAAGAATGTAATTAAAATGAATCAGTAATAAATGATACTTCTGCCGATAAACACATGCAAAATGAAATAACAATCGAAAATGCTATAGAAATGACATGATGGATTACTTACCTACTTTTTACAGGCTTTTCTCATTAATAATTTTCACTTTTTGCTGTAAAATGTGCATCGCTATTAATTAAAATGAAAATTGATAGGTTTTCACAATCATCTGTAATACTACTAATAAAATTATTTTCAATAAGAAATACTGACTAACAGGTATTTGTATTATAAATTCAGAAATGTTTGATGCAATAAATGATTGCAACCTTTACCTTGCTGGTAGGGCAAACGATTCTGCCTTTGCAACCAACGTAGATCATGATTGGCCTGCACATCCAGGCAGTCTGCTCATAATCTGCACTGTTAGCTATTAACTATTCTATTAATTTGCAATGAGTTTCTCCTGGAAGAATTAATTGTTCTGTCAACATTCATTTTAGACATTTAGCAAGGTAAGGATTTACACATAAAAAAGGAGAAAGAAATGGATACAGGTGACATTTTAAGAGAAGTCGCAGAAATAAGCTTGACAGGTAATCTTCGTTCTGTCAGTATTGACTCTACCCAGCATGCCTGTCACGTCAATCATATCACCTGACTTATCAAATATATACCATCTAAATACTGCAAATTCTTTGTTAAAAACTTTGATACTTAACTTGCAACCCTAATCAACTCTTATATTTGCATTCCCATGCTAGTGGATTATTTATATCAGTTATTCGTAGAATATGTCTTGAAATGTTTATTCCATGCATATTACGCTGTGGGATCAAGTTTTTGCGATTCTGCTAGAATCTCAGCTATTTCAAAATTTATTTTTATGATCTGCTACAAGTGGAGCTTGGGTTGAAATTTAGATATATCATGTAGCGAAATTTTGTGTGGGAGGTTATTAATTTTGACTTGTATCCTTGTTTTTGCAGTCGTTCACAAATCAAATTGGTGACATGTAAAGCATTCTAAAGCCGTTTCAGTCAACAGTCAAAAGATGAACAGTCGAGTTAAAATTCTCATATAAATACGTGCACTTCTGTAATGTTTGGCTTCAGTGAATAAGAAATCGGTGAAAAAGAAATATGAAAAACTGGTTTATATTTTCAGGCTACTGTAGAAGATGAAGCTAAGCTGATGAAAGCCTCAGACCCAAACAACCGCCTGCACCCAGAGACAAGAGAGAGTGCCACAGTCACCATGCCATCAGATATACACAGATGAATCTTAATGACTTTACTGTAGAAGGCAGCTCAAACTTGGCATCATGTATTTCACACTCAAACTTGGCACAAATGTAATCATATGTATCAAGTTTGAAGACAGACTGATTGAGCTGCCTGTGTCCTCTGATTTCAGTTTATGAAAGTTCTTTCACTACTACATATAATGTGTGCACAAATGACAAGTCTTACTGTTTATTCAATAGCTGGGCAGTCTAAGTGAAACATAACAGTACTAATGCACTGTAAATTCAGTTAAGATAATTTACAGACTTGGTAAAGTCATTTGATAGTGTCTGTATTATAAACTGATGTTTTGTTTTCTCTGGTTGATTATGAGCTCTTAAAGGTACTGTAGACCAAGTTATTTTTGTGTGCATTCAATTTCGCAAAATGCCTTGCTAAGGCCAAATGCATTCATAGAGATTTTATTTTATGTTTTAGCAAAATCCATTAATCTGTAGGTGTTTTAGGAGTTATTTATGGATGCAAAAAGTGTCCACAAATAAGGAAAAAGTTGACTTACAGATAAAAAAAACTAAATGAAGCGTTAAAAAAAACAATCGAAATTAATTGCACATAGATAAGAGATGAAAATGGATCTTCCTGACTTAATAATGAAAATTACAATGTACATGAATAAAAAGTGGTTTACAGTAGCTTGAAGAAATCTTTTCATTATGTAACTGAAATGAACTCTTCTCAAAGTACAGATGATATGAGGCTTTGCTTCACAGTATAAACATGAAGCAGTAGAAGTATTATAATGATGGACTATTAACAGAGGAACACTAGAAATATGGCAAATTTGAGAAGATCTGATCTGGAATAATGCATGTGGGCAAAGTCGGTTTTCATTCTGGTCTGACAGGTTTATATAGCATCTGAGATCATTTTGAAAACTGATATTGAAACAACATGGCTGCACAAAAAAACAGGGTTTTAGACAATGGACATCAACACTAGGGAATGGAATTATGGAGCAACATGACTTCACAAAACTTGTACTTGAAACAACATGGCTGCTTGAAGGTGGAAATGAATTAATGAAACAACATGACTGCTTGAAAATATAAATACAAAAAATGTACTTGAAATGAGATGGCTATGAGGAATTCAATAGAAAAACATGGTTGCAAGTAATTCCATAATAAAACAACAAAGCTGCAAAAACGATGAGTACTTGAAATGATATTGTAGAATAAAAGGGAATTAAATGATATTACAACATATCTACATGAAAATGAATATTTGTTATGACTTAACTAAACTAAGAAGTATATTCATGAAACAACATGACGGCACAAAACATAAGGAACAAACAGACGGGCAAATAGAAAACATTATTGTAAATAATGAAGCAATATAGCTACATAGAAAGTAAAGGACGTAATGAAATGATTGAACATATTGATTGACTGTACAAATGTGTATATTATAATGAAACAACATGGATGAACAAATCTTTACACAGTTTTGGAACAGAAATGAATAGACATGACTCAAAAAATATCACTATAACATTTGAGAAAGTGAAAATGTATCTGCTCAAAACGTTAGTCAAGTTTTGCAATTGTTTTACTACATGAAACAGACTGCAGAAATGTAATGGCTAAGATTCAAACATACCCAGGTACCTATATTTCACATACTGATGGTTCAACATAGACTTTTGCAATAGAAAGGCATCTGGTGATGGACACTAGTAGTGCTATCAGATCCAAACCCATATATGTAATACACAAACAAAAAAGGCATATTGACTACATCAAACAGTACAGAGTTTTAACCCCAACGGAACATTGACTAGTACACACTTGATGGTTTAACTGACGGGGTTATTGCTGAACTCACAATGAATATAGAGGAAGCTGATGTTAGAGGTGCAACACAAAACATGAAATATAGGGAGGTCACTGCAAGGAAGGTGTTTGCTGTACAAAGAATTACAACAGAAAAGGAGATACTGAAGAATGTGTCCGTGAACTTGTATGTGGTGGGTCTCACACTGGAACTGTAAAGGAAGTGGTAAAATACATTGTAGAGAAACTCTGTATGAGGGAATAGTAAAATACTTTCCAGCTAGAAAAAAGTTGTTCTTAGATGATAAAAGGGGTACATGGCAAGTTTAGTAAAAGAAACATAGTGCTGTAGGCTATCAGGTATTTATTTTGTTTGAAATTGAAAGACAGTGCATATAACACCAGTTCCTAAAAATCATAAATGATGTCTTGCTGTTTAAATCAACTCTTGCATGCAATATTTTTCACATGTATGAAATGATAAATTGACAAGATTATTCTAAACATCAACAAATCTTCATTCATAATCAAAGTGTATATCTAAATGTCAACATCTCGTGGTTAACTGCATTAAATTGAAGTTAATAGAGACGAACATTGATTTTAAGTTATATAATCGAAGAAAATGATAAACAAATGTAACATAAACAATTGTAACATGGACAGTAGCAGTGTAACACAGCTGAAAGTAAAGGACATGCATTAAAGAATGTGTGCAGCAGATGTTTAAGATTGTCTTACCTGAGCTGGTCGCTGAATTGATTTGATGGGAAGGGACAGTCAATGACTGTGCTATTAAACAAAATTGGTTTTCGTATTGGTCTGACAGATATAAAATACTTCTGAGATCATTGCGAAAACTGATTTGGTTCCCAGTTGAGCAGCTTATCTGAATCCTGAAGTTGGTTCCCCGTTGTTGACAGACACTCCACTCGCAGTCAGGATATTTGAATTTCAGACGTAACAGTAAGTTTGGATTTTTTCACAGCATCGAACAATTATGGTATATCTGAGCAGAATGACTGCAGTTGAACAAGTAAAACAATGTAAAAAGAGACACACGTAGGAAACTGTACCAAGGACCTATATACACATACAAAGGTCCGTGACCGTACCAAGAAACTATACCAGGTAAGTACTGTATGTTACATATCTCCACTCATAATGAGACATTGGTGATTAATTCATTTGCATGAATTCTTGCTATTTTATGTGCTGTACAAAAAATACTGTACTTTATAAACAACTGATAAGAACTGTTATACAACGTAATGAACAAAAAATAAATATTGCAAGTAAACTTTATCTTTGTTTGAATTTTATTCCTGCTTTGCAATGCATCACGTGACACCTGACCCACAGAATGATAAGTTTGGTATGTCTGGTAAAGACAAAACATTCACGGTCATACCAGCTCCAATCATTTTGCAGCGATTACTGTAGTTTTGATTGACCTATCACAATAAACGGAAACTTGTTCGCATGTTTACGATTGTTTTAGATCAAACTGGATAGTTTAAAGCTATCCAAAGTAACCGACTTGTATAATCAAGTAGTGACATGTAACGAAAGGTGTTTAGTTCATGTTCCAATCCTGGTCAGTCTTTATTTACACACTTGGTCGAAGTAACTGACTTCACCGATGATTTATATAGAATGCTAACACGACCGACAAACCACAAGTCTATACACATGAAGAGCTGTGCAAGACGAATAAGACCTGTCTGGAATGGCAAAATCTTTGCCCTATGTAGCACAATGCTTCACAGTCGGACTCTCTCTACTTGTATAAAATGGAGCATAAGACAGTGACTGATTTTCTGTTCAGAACTAGTCGGAGCCAAAAATCTTTACTATCTAGATACTCTCTGTGGAACAGTATAAACTGTCATTTCAAATCTGTGCGGTCCTTGTCCTTCGAGTCGTCTGCTATGCAGGGACTAGACGATTCTTGTTTATATCTATGATCAACTTACTCGCATAGATGTTTAGTAGGAACCTGTTTATCTTGCAAGAAATGTCTTCAAAACTAGACTACATTGGAGAAAAGCTAGACACGGCTGAGAATTTATCTAGTTTCAGTAACTGAAGACTAGAGGTATAATTGCTTAGGTTAAAATAGCGAGACATTAAAATGTTTACTGTCACGGTGCCCCAGCAAAACTACTGCATGGTAGGAAGCGTGGCCAAGTCAGAACAAGTCCTGAAGAGCTTTAAATCACTGCCACTTCTGGTATACAACATACTAGACGAGATGACAGGCTTGGACAGGCTCATTAGTTTAACCACCGCGTCTACAAATAAGTTAATAAGACAGGATTCAAAAGTAGCAGTTACAACTTGATGATGTTAATTATGACCACTTCTGATCATAAAAGCATTTAGCAGGGCCGAGTATTTTTTACTATGACAAAAACCTGAAAATTGTTTATGAGGGGTGTCAACGCAAATCGCAGAAAAGTTTTTGTTGACGCAAAAATTTAATTGCGTAAAGTCTCGCGGAATTTAAGTCTACCTTATCACAGTAGGCTACCAAGTGGATTTTGTCAAAATAAAGAAAGAAAAAAACTGGCTCGTCTATAAGTCTGAATAAACTTCTAGCAATGATAAATTTCAAAAGTAAACTGCAACAACGTATTTTGATATTAAGTGTTCAATGACATCACATTTTGTCGTAGAACGAATGGCGATTTGTAAGTGTTGACACGAGCTAATTACCAATGACGGTCATTATCAACCTCGAGTTCAGTCTGAAATACTCATTTGTGTACGTTTGATTCATTCGAAAACCATCTAGTTTACTGTTAATTTCACATTCCCTTAGACCACCATGACGTGAAAGTTTACTTTATCCAGCCAGCATCAGCCAACCCCGAACTTGGTACAGTTAATGAATGGGTCCAGAATCCATCTACACGAAATCTGACTGATTTATAAGGCTGACATCGCATGACAAGGCCCTGTATAGGTCACGTATAGAGTTGAAATATAAACCCATGTAGGACAGTTTACATTTAATATGTGAAATTTGAAAAATTTTCATTGACATCATCGATTGATTCTTGATGATTCAAACCTATAGATGCTTACGAATTGAACAAAAATTAGTCGAAACGTTTTCAAATGAGTCACTGTAATCGACAAGGGATGTCCTGCATGTCAACAGGCATTGTTTTTGTCAATATGCCTAAAAGGATTTAGATGTACGGACCAGAGTTGAAACACTCTCATTGCCTGATGGCAGTCGCCTAATACGACTGGATAACGAAATTTATACGACGAACTGCAAACTGCAATCTTACATATGCACGTCCGAGTGTCCACGATGCATGTGGTGCGCATTCTGAAATAACCGCACGCAATACCATTTTTACATCGGAGAAAATTCACATTTCTTTACAAGCTGTTAACCTAGTTTTCATTTTAGTCTATGCAAATTTATTTTAGTTCGATTGTCAAGAAAGCCTGAAGATTGACGGGTCACTCGAGTACTGGTGTCACTCGAGTACTTGTGTCTTTAAAAGTATGTCATGGTAGTTATGAAATTTGAAATATAGAATGCCTGCTGAGGGAAACGATGGGATTTGAACTCGTTCGCTGGGAAACCGCGTTTCTAGGTTCTGACACTTGTCAAGCAAGACTCGATACATTAATGTTAGGCTTGTTTAGACTAAATTTTTATTTACAATCTCGGGGAACAAGCATCGAGCCGATCTTTCCATACAAATAACAGAAGTGGTAACTTCAATCTTAAAATTTGGCGAATGGAAAACCATTTGAAAAGTATACATACAAGAACTATGTACGCTTCGTCTCGATTTGTTTCCCTGTGTTACCCTTTTTTGCCAAGCTGGTAAAGCCCTTTTTACTGTATATCCTTTCACTTGTACTTAAAATATATATTATGTATACATAACTGGATGTCGGACTCGTAAGACGGAAGTCTTGGCCTAAATATGTTTAAAGCCTTACAAAGCATTACAAATGTTACAGCTATATATGTATGCCTTTACATTTAGTACATTTACGTTTCCTCCGTCTAGCATTTCTTCTGCAGGAAGTATGAAACATTCAATATTTCCATCACGCGCGACACTTTAATTGTTAAACATAAAAATCCCCGGGTCATCTATGCGTAATGCCTCAAAAACCCAGGATGAATTTTAAAGTAATAGGGATGCATTTGCCTCTCACACCAATTAAGTTTCACTGGTCATAAAACCGTTCATGAAGATGTCAAACACTTGGTTTTATCTTCTAATATATCCCAATTTTCTTAACAGCTTATATTACAAGTGTCAAAATGATATATTGTCTAAGGTGAAATCCTACATGTGATCGAATAGCTTCCATCGAGGATATGGGATGGGAGGGTTGAAATGCTACGATACCGAGCGGATTTTATTAACCTAAATTTGCTTTACAGCCGTAGATATGTTAAAGTTCGAACTTATCAACATAAAGGGACGGAAATTTGCTCCTTTAAGTGAGATCAGGCGTCCGAATTTCATTGGGTTATTTGATAAATGGTTAAAATACACGAAACGAACCGAAATATACCTTAAACAGTTGTTCCCTTTTCCACCTTCGTTGAACCCCCGCTCGATCCATTCTCTTTCAAGATTTATCTTCAACATTCGTTCTACGTCCGTCTTTGAAGGGATTTTGACCCGGAACCTTGGCGTAAGGAGCGCTCTAATCCTACAACAATGAACACTGAACGTTATAAGTGACACTAAATATAGACAAGGACTCTTGATGTAAGCGAGATCTCCACCTGGAAACATGTTGTCATACTGTCATAGTTAAAATGGCCGCGGAAGTTTTAAACTCTGATGGATTGAAAATTAATGTTGATATACAGATGTCATATACAGACATCATCTTACAACATGGCAGCACCTACTCCAGGTGAAAGTGCAGGTGGGGTCTTGAAAAGCTCGGAGGCACAGTTGAAAGAAATGCAAAAGATTGTCATAAAGTAATTTCTGATTGGGTTAAGCTACACATGCATGAACATTTTGATATAATGGTATCCTTTGATACAAATCACGTCACTCCTAATTGATTCTAGGACACGGCGTTAAAAATTCGTCCCAAAATTATTAACAAATTATATTTACGGAACTGACTGGTCATATATTTATCAAGGGTGCAGTAGATTAATTGTGTACCCTCAACAGAGAGTCCATTATCCATGCCGTCAAGATCTGCATAAAATCTGGACAAGGACCAAGCTGGACATAATCAAAAAGAAGTGGTCAAACTTGGTCTTGGACATCTATAGACCCGAATTGTATCGTACACTGAAAATAAGTCCTCCCGTCAAAAAAGGGTATTTCGTTTAAAACATATGAAGAGATTATAAGTATTACCTATATAAATACCAATGTATAAATATTAGTAAGATACTTATTGAGACCTGACCTGGTAGTGTGACCTTAACCTTCATAGGTCAAGGCATTACGTGTAACAAACTGAAGACTCGTTACAAGGGGACTTAGTGGTTAATCACTCTGAACTGAGTTTGGTCTGAAATTATATGACACACTGATGGTGGAAGACCTTTGCTCCTTTCGAGCGTCCCATTGGTCACCAATGGCAAGGACGTTGTGATCTTATCTTGTAACACCCTGACCATAATACCACTATATGTATGTTTCTTCCAACCGAAATAAAACGGTTGAGAATTAGCTCATCTCTGAAGGTAACAACCCCAAACCTGTGGAAAAATAGCCATTTGCGCAACATTTGGAGATATTAAAATCTATTTTTAGAAAATACATTCTAATTCGAGACATATTTTTCAGTTTCAGTTTTCCGTCACTTTATTGTCTTGAAAATATTCTAATTTGCATATTTGACACCAAGATTGGCCAATATACAGCTATGTCTTCCGTCAGTTTTGAAGTATTAATCATAGTTGGGAAAGATAAACCTTATATAATGTATCCTGGATCTTTTCTGCAGAGACGTAGTTGGTTCAACTAGAGTTGTTGTCATTTAGTTAGAATCTATTTAAGGGCAGAAACCTAGATAATGCTAAAATTGGTTAACCGACCTTATTGTTTCTGTTTGCTAGATAAATGATGATATGTATACTGAATAAATATATAACTGAAACACGTACTATTTCTATGCAAACGATTTCTATCTTCCAAACGGCTCTGTGCCCATATGCAAATAAATATACATAAAGCATCTTAGCAAACTCTTAACTCAAGTCTTTTTTTCCGATCGTAGGCCGGTATTGGTTTCACGATGACTGCACCGTGTTCTGCTCTGTTCTATGCTTGTAATTTGCCTCATTCTATAGTTTTATCGATATTTCATAAATACTAATACATTTATGATAGAAGCATGATTAGAACGCACGGACGGACAGTGTCATTATATAAATATCACATGCACTTGAGGGTGATAGCAGATATTGTGAACCCTTGAAAAGTAATGTCAACCTCGGCGAATGTGATATTCACTTTATTATACTGAAAAACTACGAATTAAGAAATTGTCAATATTGATATAGACAAGTCACGGTAACAAATTTATTTCAATGAAATAGCAAAACTTAAACAAGTAAAATAACATTACATATGTTATTTACAGAACTAAAACAATTATAAACAGAAAGGTATCGCAGTGAGAATTTTTTACATGAAATTATAACAGTGAGTACAGTTATGACAGTCAATAAGAGGAAATTTTATTGGGAACCCAATAATCTATTTTTAGACTTACAGGGGGTGTAACATGTGCCATCAGTTTTGTTCACCGATGCGGTATGGGAATTTTATATAGGGAAAAGCACATGAGGTATAATAATACAACATGTCTCCCTGTCTGGATATTTACAAAGTACACAGTGGGAATTTACAATTGTTACCAGTGGAAACAAGAACTGTATAAAAACTTAAATGGCACGGTTTTCACGTGTCATTTAGACATGAATTTGCACTTACACTTGTGTACAATGAATAACCCCTGCTCAATCATAAAATAAGTGACAAAAGTATAGATTTTAGCACGGTACTCACCAGAATAAGGCCAACGCGGGGAACGGCTATTGACCACTTAAGATTTATAAGAGACAAAAAGTGACAAGTGATATTTTTGAAATGTGTCCGTTAAATGAATCAAACCTATTCTTACAGTATGTGAAATGCAAAAGAAATAATGTATACAAAAGAAATAATTACTTGATCTGGCCAGAATCACTCTACTGAACCCAAGCCGTCTGTGCATATTATTTAGCAAAGTCAAACTTTATCAGTCAATCTAATATGATCCGCAACAGCAAAAAGATAAACAGGAGACTACATGCAATATTCATAATCCAACAAAGTCTGCTCAAGGTCAAGGTCACATTCAGGGTCTCATCAAACCTGGGTCAAATATTAATCTCATCATGATGAAAAATGTCAAGGTCACTCTTCGAGTCAGAGGTCATGTGACTCTTTCACCTAAACCCTTTGAAGTATTTTCATGAAACTTTAGTCATATAGCTATATTTGGGGCGGGACTTTGTATTGCATGGCAATACTCCATCCACTTTATCTGCATAAAAATACAGATCACGTTCTCCACGGACAACAAGCGCGGTAAATGACGCACACGTGACAATTGTAAGAAGGGGCGTTCAATTGTAGTCACTCGAGAGTTACTGCCATTTAAATGCCAAAATGGAACAAAAGAGTTGTCCGGTCCCTTACTTAAACAACTAGTCTTCACTAAATTTGCTCTGAATATTTACAGGCTTTATATCTCGGACAATTTTGATCACCAGTCAGATTGCCAACATTGAAACAATTTAGAGTTATCCGCTATCTTACTTCCCTATTTTCATAAGCAATCTTCACTTAAATTGCTATGTAGTCTCTAGACCAAGTGCCCTAGTCGCTCTAGAGTTATTGTCCTTTAATTGCCAGAATTGGATTAATTCACAATTGCTCTCTAAGTCACACTTCCTAACCAATCTTCACTAACCTTGTCGTTAATGTTTACGAGTCTGCTTAATTATCGCGGCCAAGTTCGATAAGCGGCCAAATCTCACCAGTCACTTTTGAGTTATTGCCCTTTAATTGCCAAAAACCTTTCATCGTGACAGTTCCCTTAAACTTGACAGGCATATTTTGTGACAATTTGGCACTCATGTTTATAAATTAAATGAAGTGTTGCTACGGATTGAACAAAGTTCCCACTATATCGTGTTAGAATCGAAATAACAGATAACTCTCAGTATTTTATTGCTGACACATGAAAATATTTGGACACATGTATTATTACTTTATGAAATATTGGTCCTTATATATTAGGACTCAAATGAAATTAATCTGAACGCTCCCGGAAGTTGATATGTATGCCAGGATGCAATTTTCCTCAACAGCATACGTGAGTAAGAAAAACAGCAAGTCATTGGACAAATGTGTAAATGTCCGTTTAAATAAATGATTCGTCTTTGTTTTTTCGCCGAAAGAGAAGGAAATGTATGGTGTTGCAAGTCACGCTTTAAATGTGACAGGGTAGAGGGTATAATGAAACCTGACCGCAACTGACTTGCAATTTAACATGAAAAGGTTAGAAAATGAACACTTTTTAACCATAAACTTGCTAAATGTCTAAAATGGACTCGTGTCTCGATCATATTTCAGTTTAAACAATATCATTATTAATAGTTCGAATGGTTGCACGCTCTCAATCATTTATTGTCTGAAATGTGAACAGTGTAGATCATGATCAGACCGATTACGGATGTGCTTGCTGATCATGATCTGCACTGGTCACAAATACAGAATCACCGGCTGCTAGCAGGCTAAATGTTAAAGGAGTTTTTTACCGTGATGATATATATATTTTACCCGTTAAACATGCTTAACTTAAGTTTTCTTTTAGATTCTGTGTTTTAAAAAGTCACACGCGGCTTAATGAAGACGAATTTAGGCTTGAAGACGTTTGGAGACACGTATCGTGTGAGCTAAGACCAAACAAGTAGATTTGGAGCATATTTTTAAGAGGTGAAAAACTTAGAAGATCTAGCTCTTTGTTTATGTCAGTGAAAAAAAGTCGTCAAAGGTTAGACAGTACAGTTGAAAGGTTACAGACATTTGTATACGGTGCAAACAGTTACCAACTACAATTACCGTCAATCTAAAAGGTTACAAAAACCCTGTTTTAGCCAAGAAAAAATGGAAAAGAATAAAGTTATGTGAGTCGGTGGTGGATTTTGCCAAATTTTTGTAGTTTTTAACTCAAAAACTTTGAAAAAACATAAGTAAAGAGTAATAAGGGGGAAAAGGCAGAAATATCATTATTTTCAATCTTCGCGGCAAGTCATTCAACAAGTTGGTATGATATCATCATGTGTGCATGTCTCCACGTCGTTTCGCAAGTGTTTGTATCGATAAAAAATCAATTTAGAAATCTTTAATTTTCACCAATTTCTTTCAATCGTTATCTAATTGGTTGAGATACAACCGTTATTGCCATTGACATTTTGTCAAAAAACGTCGGGATTATTGAATAGATTCGTATTTCAGGGTATTCATACAAAGTCAGGTGTGATAGTAGTTTCGAATCAGATTACGTAATGCGGGGTACACAATGAATACAAAAAGAAGGTGATCCTAAGTTGTACCCGGTGTAAACGTTAATGTCTTTTAAATGCTCTTTTATTAACTCTTCTATTTCCCTGATTGCTTTTACGATGTCTTAAAAATGTACGAACTTTGCTAGAGTTTC